>CP063407.1:2940000-3132500 GCA_017357885.1 Monilinia vaccinii-corymbosi | reverse complement strand
TGAGCGCACAATTGATTTTGTCGGAAGATTATTTTCCGACAAATTATTTTGCGTGCAGGAATCCAATTGATGCGGAATCTGCTAACAAAAAGTTCCCGAAAAACCCCCGTTTTGGGCCCTTAGAGAATTTCGATGGATTTCGCGAGGGTGGGTAGGAGGAGGGCCTATACGAGGCCATAGGGGTGGCATGAGGGGGTGTGGGCTATGAGGAGGGCCTATGGGAGGATTACGTGACCACCTCTATAGGGGCGAGGGCCTATAAGGGAGGCCTCAAGGGGGGTTACGTGACCTCTCACATGAGGGTGGGAGTGGACCTCGCCCATTTGACGAGGGCTATCAAACGCGCTAGGTCGCGCGCCCAACGGACGAGGCCACCTCCCGGGCTCAGGAGGGCACCCACGGCGACGGGCTCACCACCAGCGTGCCGGGCGCGGCGAGGGGGTCACGGCGGGGTAGGTCACGCCGTGGTAGGCCCCGGGATGGGGGAGGAATGTCAACCCCCCCCCACCCCGCCGCGGTCACGTGACCAGATCTTTAGGCGTGGGCTTATGGGTACCGACGCCTGTAGGGAAGGCCTGAAAGGGGATGGTAACGGTCACGGTCCTCTAGGCATCGCGCGATAGGCATCGAAGCCTATAAGGGGAGCCTGTGGGGATGGTCACGTGACCTCTCTTCTTCACGGTGGGGGAGGGGCCGTGGGGATACGACGGGGGCTATCACACGCGCTAGGTCGCGCGCCCAACGGCCGACCCCCCACCCCTGCACCGGGAGAGGGCCCCCGACGACGAGGCCGCCACCAGCGTGTAGGGCGCGACGAGGCGGTCACGGCGGGGTAGGTCTTGGTGTGATCCGGTCCGGAGTGAGGGGGGCAGGTGAGATTCCCCCGGGGGCTTCTTTCGGGCGGGGCCAAGCCTATAAGGAGAGCCTAAAAATCGTTTGTCGGGGGCCTCCAAGCCTAAACTTCGGATGCCTCTGGGGGGTCGAAGATGACCCCCCCCCGCTCGGCGAGGGCTTCTCAACGCGCTAGGTCCCACGCTCTACCGGGCACCCTCACCACCACCGCCGTAGGACCACGGATGGCCGAGATGGCGTCTTCACCCTCCTCCCCTGGAGAGGGGACCCTCACCGTATACGGAAGACCTCGACAAAATATATTTTCGACATATGATGATTTTTTTTCCAGACCCCCCCCCCCCCTGAAATCGCCCCCCCCGATAAATTCGATTCCGGGCCCAGTTGGCGCCCGATGGCGACGGGAGCACCATCGTCGTGTAGAGCGCGACGGCACGCTCAGGATGAGGCTGGGTACGCCAGGATCGGGCACGGATTCGGAATAAATCTGCATTTCTCATTGCCCCATACAAAATGTGAGGCCCCTCGCCGGGACGGGATTTTTAGGGGTGGGCTTATGGGCATCGACGCCTATCAGGGGAGCCTGTGGGGATGGTCACGTGACCTCTCTTCTTCACGGTGGGGGAGGGGCCGTGGGGATACGACGGGGGCTATCACACGCGCTAGGTCGCGCGCCCAACGGCCGACCCCCCACCCCTGCACCGGGAGAGGGCCCCCGACGACGAGGCCGCCACCAGCGTGTAGGGCGCGACGAGGCGGTCACGGCGGGGGGGCGAAGTCTCGGAACGGCTGGCGGGGGCCCTTAAAACTTGAAATCCCCCGGCCCCATATGGTGGTGGTGGTGGGACCCCGCGGTCACGTGATTAAAAAATCCGGTGGGGGGGGGGCTTATGGGTACCGAAGCCTATAAGGGAAGCCTGTAGGGATGGTAATGGTCACGATCAGTATAGGCTTAAGCTGTGGGCATTGAAGCCTATAAGGGGAGCCTGTAGGGATGGTAACGGTCACGGTCAGGTAACAGATCCTATAGGCTTAAGCTGTGGGCATTGAAGCCTATAAGCGGAGCCTGTAGGGATGGTAACGGTCACGGTCCTAATCACGTGATCTTCACTACAGGCCTCGAGGCCTATGGCAATGATCACGTACCCTATCATTATAGGCATCCATCGAGGAGCGAGGAGAGAAACTTGAAGAAAAAAAATCCCTGGGGAAAATTCTCCCAAGTCCCCCGGCTGCGCGCGAGAGGCTCACCGGGAGCTGGGATTTTGGAGATGCCGGACGGGGTCACCTCTGACCCCGATCGAGGTGAGGGGTCTTGGAGGGAGCTCCCTTGCCCCCCCCTCGATCCCTCGGCCCCAACCCCAACCCTCAACCCCAAGCCCCAACCCTCAACTCCAGCCCCATACCTGTCACGATTCTGCCGTTTCTGTTAAGCCTAGCTCACCGCTCCAGTGCATGTGCTGCCCGCGAAGTTCACATGCTCGATTAGCGAGCACGTGTCAAAGCACGTGCATCTTGTGTAGAATATATATAGGAGCGCTGTTCTGTAGCTAGTATTAGCAGTAGTATATTCTAAGGAATCTTATGACCCTTTAACGTATACTATTTAGCACTCTTTCGTGACTATATTATCCGTCTACGAGCTCTTTAACGGCACAAGCGTCACATTATATACTACTCAAATATCAAGTCGTCCCAGCCATTTGGTGGCTGTTTAAAATAATACCTACATTTTCAATACCTTCTTAAAAACGCTCTCATATCAGCCGAGACCGTCTTTCCACAGGAAGAAGATCGATACTAGGCCTAGCCCAACGGAGATACCACCCCTTTTACTCCCAGAAGTGCTTCTGCTCCTCCTTCCGCTTCAACATGTTCCGTTCCCCTCCTCAGAAATCGTACGCCGACGTCGTTTCTCCTGGCCAAGGTCCCGCGCCAGCGAGCTCAACGTCTGCGCCGCCACGCACCCAATCGCCTACTGAATCAACTACGAACGTAACTACTCGAAGCAGAGGTCGAGGAAAAGGAAAAGAGACGAAACTGACAGCAGAGCCTCCTTCGAAACCTGCCTTCTCTCGCGAACCTACCTCTTACACGCCCGCCCCCAGCGAGCGTGATAACGAACTACAACAACTACGAGAGGCCCTCAACGCCCAGGTTCCCGAGAATGAAAGGCTACGTTCCGAGGTCGCACGTAGCACTGCTCCAGTTATACCTCCTTCTGTTCCTGCCCCTACTCTTGGCGTTGTTCTCCCCTCCACTGAAACCGATCAACACTCCGAAACAGGAGGTCGGCATAAGTCTCGGAGGAATCGGAGGAAAACTCCAAAATTGCCACCCCCTGGCAAACCTAATTCGCTCTCTCCTGTTCGCCACCATGCGTCCTCTGACCGCTCTCGTTCCCCTGCCTCCTCTCGCTCTTACTACCCAAAACCTACTAGTCTTACAAGTAAGTTGAGCGACGGCAGGGAGCCTAAAGCGAGTTTGTGGAAGATGCTGGTTTCCGAACGCCTCGATATTTATGCTAATACTCTTGATACCGAGTCTGCCCGACGTGCATACGTTATGGACCAAACAGAGGGCGAAGCACAACAACACCTCCATGCGTTGTATATTCAAATCCCTCGTCTTACCGCCAAGGAACTGATCCAACAGTTGGCTGCAATTTACAGCAACCCTGCGGAAGTCGAGAGAGCCAAAACTCAGTACGACCATTGGAGGATGCCCAACGGGTCTAGCACTCGCCATGGCCACTTCCTGGAATGTTATAGGACCTTCAGACTCTTAGCCACCCAAGCCGAAATCACCGACGACAGTCAACTGTTCAGGGATCTGGAATCTAAGATTTCTGACCATTTAGCTCGCGCCGTGGCTCTCCACAAAGCGGATTGCCGCACCACGGAAGAGCTAGCAAACAAGCTGACCATGGTCGATGAGAATGAGGTCTCTATACGAGAACGGAACAGGTACCACGCACCCCGCGAGCCTGCTCCTGCCAAGAAGGTTACCATGCCGGCCCACCCGCTTCAAACGGGTAGAAGCCTCAATAATCGTGACAATTTATTAATAATTTTATTCTAAAGTTATTAATCAGTTTAACTATTAATTTACTAATATCTTTATTATACATAAAGTTACTAGTCAGTTTAACTATTATATAATTATAACCCTATAACAATATATACAAAATAAAAGACTACTAAAAGAATCTTTTAATTCTGATATTATAAATATAAGCTTATATCAATATACTCAAATTGCATTATATAAACCATTCGATGAATTTAATAACATTTCAACCTATTCTATCTTTCAAACAAACCTTCTTCCAAAGTTCCACCTAGCTTTAATAGTAATTCCCCTTCGGTAATGCAACAAAGATCGCTGTCAACGGCACCGTAATAATCAAACTCCAAGCAATAGCACCTATTACAATTTTGTCCTGTAGCAGCCTCAAATTTTCATCCTGTGTCCAGGTGGTCTTGTCAAAAATCTTCCTCACGAGACTCTTCTTCCTATAGACGCTCCCCCACTTCTCCTCAAATTCCTCTGTGCTATTCTTCGGCCCAAAACTCGATAGGCTCGACCTTTCAAGGATCGACATGCTATCCATTTTCTTCTCGGGATCATCACCTGAGCGCGTTGCCAGTTGTATGCGTCGTTGCGATGAGATTTTGTCAGAATATCGACCGCTTTCTTCATCGGTTGGATGCTGGAGTATTTGTTCCCACGGGCGGAGATTGCGGTTATGGGATTGGTGCATGATGATACAGAGACCTTTGTAGGCTGCTATTAATACAGTGATGCCGAGAAACCATTGTAGGCCGGCGAAGATTCTCCACCATCGACTTTTGCTTGATAGGACCAAGAGGATAGCCATCACGAATCCGATGATTGAACAGCTAACGCCCATGGTTCGGACGAAGAAAACGCGAGGTTGATTACCGTTGCATATAGACCACCGGATAAAGTTTGGATGAGATTGGCCTCGAAGTGTGGCTTCGGTTATGGTCACGGCGGGTAGGAAAACCGAGGGATGCGTGGTGTTTTGAAGGGCATGTAGACATAAAGCTCGGTCTTTGTGGGAAAGGTTAAGCTCTCGATCTGAATTAAAAGCAAGGTAATGACGCATTACACGGTTGACCTCGTCTCGCATAGGCTGGATGGCAACTAGAAGATACAAGTTAACATGAGCACTTTTGTTCAAACACATTTGAACATACAAGGTTGCCATTTGATATCTGGCTGACTCGAAATGTCCCTCGAGCCTCTACTCATGCTAATTGGTAATGCTGAAGGAGCTGTTAGGCTGCCAATAGTGCTATCAAACACACAATTGATCCTCGGGGAAATAGTTGCAGGAAGACCACCTTGGACCTTGACGTCTCCATCGAAATAGGCCATGTCATTGTCATTGTTGAAATCATTAGCATCAGTTGCCATTGTCCTCTTCATCCCTCCATTCTTCTCTGTGTCTCTGGCAAGGGTTATAAGTTCTGTTGGTCCTGGCACCCATTCTGGCGAAAGCTTTTTTTCATGGTCTGGGAGGGCCTCGAATCGTCGAACATAGTCTTTGTACCACAAATAAAACTGCAGATTCTCGGCATCGTGTTCAATGTAAACAAGAAAGTCCATAAAGTCACTTAAAGAGCATGGCTGGGGTGATGTTAGTAAGTGTTACATTGTGATGAAAGCTCCAAGGTTATGCCTACTGGAAGGGATCGATTTTCCATCACATCTTCGAAAGTCAGTCCCGGGGGGATTTTACGCTCAGAATCTGGGTGGTGTTAGCCAATGTGACCTAGCTAAGGTGAAGTCTACTCACTCTTTGCTCTTGCAGCATAAACTTGGCATTCTGTAGCATTTATAGGAGCATTTGCCTTATCGGTATAGTCTGGTCTTTTATAAAACAGCAAAGACATGACTACGAAATCCTTCCTGCCTTGCTACAAGGAAAGGCTGAGGCGCGTAGTACTCGGCGATAGGGTCTCCTCGAGCTCGGGACTTGAAGGTTCTTGAGGAGGATAGACCGAAGAGGTACGATGTAGAAAGCAAAATGACACTGATGTGGAGGTACTATTATATACATGCTGGCAATTACCGTCTCGAATCTCCAGCGCAAAGAAGGGACTTCCCAAATCTCCCATCTCAAATCTCAACTTGGTCAAGATATCGTACTCTTTCCCGCGCTTGCTGGCAGTGGTGAGAAATGGATATTTACCCGATATATTCCCCGTAGCGTGATATCTTAGTTCAACGAAGCGTACCGCTAACTGTTGCCGATCGCCATAACCATAGCCATAACCATAATATATAAAAATATACAACTCTGTACAAAGTCTCTTTCGCGGATAAACTGAAGAGGTGTTTAGCGAGGTACACTTAATAAACTATAATCCTAGCTTTAAACAATTTGAAGTTTAATCTTATAAAGAATAATATATAAAGTGTTTGAATTAGGAAATATAAGACTTATCTAGATTCTTTATGATGAGCTTCACTGTATGCTTACGCAAAGGATGCAATATCCGAGCCCTCCCTGCATGCATCACGGCCAGATGGAGCTGGAATATGGGGTCAAAACGGTGCAGTTGGATCTTAGGGTTCGAATCTGTGAAGTGTTATTGGTTGAGGGGTCGCAAGTGACTTCTTTCCAACGTCATGGTCCAACAGGTCCTTGACGTTCTCGCCGACCTCTCTTAACAACTACCCCTCCACCCAAACATGGTGGCGTGGCGTGGAAATTCCTTTGGGTTTCGATCGATTTGGAATATCAACCTGTAAATCTGTACGTCTGGATTTGGAGAACAAAGGAGGAATATCGTTGTAACAATCAAAAGGCACCCTTGCTTACATAATGCATGACTCACATCTTGCTCTATCAATTGGAGGGAAAATTGGAGGGAAATAGTTGGATTAATACTGGTGATAGACACAATACAATAGTCCTATACGTGATATTGTATCCAAAATTCCAATCACAGCAGTCCCATCACGGCACCAACGAAGACCAGGAAGAGCAATGTCGAGAGAGGATAGCCAGCACGCCAAAATGTTGGTATCGTAACCTGTGGTCCTTGTGCTATTTCTCCTTCTCTTGGCACGGGAGCAGCTGGCCAGGGTGTAACTGTTGGTCCATTTGATGGTCGAGCGGAAGATGGTCGTTTGATTGCCGGAATGCATTGGTTCTTGTAACATGTTGTCGAATTGGGACAGCAACCTCCTCCCAAGTCATCCGGGCATTCAAAGTAGTTTGGGCGACACCTGGCATGATCTCGCAAAAGACGACAATTGGAGTGTGAAAAGGTCCCATTGCAACAGTATATTCCTGATGTGGTGTGAACTGTAGGTCGACAGATCATACCTTGAGGGCAGCAAATCTCCTGTAGCAAGCGAGAGACATGGTCAGCTATGAAAAGGAATGGAGAGTTCAAGTGAAAACTCAAGTGAAAACTCACAGGATGGGCGTATGCTTCACAGCTATTTTGTTGATCTCCGCAGGTATAATATGGTACATTGGCCCGCGTTCTCAAGCTCAGAGCGAATGTCGCATTATCGAATCCCAACTGCCTCGATGGCAGACATACCTGAGAAAAGTTCTGGAATTGATCAAATCCTATGAGGCTTCTCTGCTTCAACTTGAGCCAACCCTGCCCCCCCATATCATGATAGTACACATGGGCGCTGCCGACAATTCCCATGATTATGATGATTATCAGCAGGAGGGCAAGGTAACAAAGCCATCCTCGCCAGCTGAGAGCCTCCGCGCAGGCCTCTCTGCAGTATCTCGAGGGTGGACGTTGTGGTTCGCCGGATCCTGGCTCAATTGCATCAGACCTCGACTGAGATTCTACCGCCTCCAACAACGAGGGGCCCTGGTGAGGTTGCTGGGGCACTTGTTGCGGACCCTGTGGATGTGTTGACATGGAGATGAGAATAGTTTAAATATACACGGATAACTTGAAATAGGAGCATCAAAGCGAAAGAAGGTTGAATCCAGCGATGTAATAGGATATGAGGTGACATTTGGAGAGAATGATGTTGAGGATTAAGGGGTGGTGGGTGGTACTGGATGGGATGGGATCATGATGTTAAGTGACTTGCGCAAGAAGAAACGGGAAGGTATGGGATTGAAAGCGAAGCAACGACGATATCCATGACCTTCCTCATTCACTACACGATGATGAACCTTAAGCCAGTCTCTCCGAGGGAGAAAAACACCATGTATATAAATGGCGGCGAAAGATGATGATATTGACTTCATCAAGCCGTGAAGATCTTTAGTCTAAAGAAGACTAAAGATCTTCACTTAGTAAACTTCGCTCAGATGCAAATGCAAAGGAGATCAGATGACTAAGCTCCATCTCAACCAATCATAATCATGAACCTGGACCTCGGCATCCAGATCCTCTCTCTACTCATCATCGAGTATCATCATTGACCCCCAGGCCCGAATTACATTAATCTTGTACTTGTTGTCCTTGTTGTCCTCTTTCGAAATTCATCATCAAATCATCATCTCTTCTTCATATTAATCCATCCATCCATCAATCAATCACAATGCCACCACCTCCACAATGGGTCAAGGATTTGAAGCCGTCTGGTCCACAAGGTACCGAGCTCATCAAGGCGGAAAGAGAGAAGTCTGAGATCGATGTTGAGAAGCTCTCCCACTTCTTATTTACAAAAGAGGTCCTGGAGCGTCAGGAACGTATCCTGAACATCCTCCAGGCCGACAAAGCGTTCGATAAATCAAATAACTATTTCGATAGTCGAGTGGATCGATTCAAGACGTCCCTCGCAAGGGCGAAGAGGCTTCGTCAACTATATGTCAAACACAACTGGAGTCCAGATGAATATCAGGTCGCCAATGATCTCATCAGTGAGCCAACTCCGTATGGCTTGCACGCAACCATGTATCTGGTGAGTGAATTCGTGGTCCAGATGCATCCTCATGCTAATCAACATCCAGACCACCTTGCGTGGTCAAGGTACACCCGAACAACACAAGTTATTTCTCGAGCCTGCCGAGAATTACAAGGCCATTGGGTGTTATGCACAGACAGAGTTGGGACACGGATCGAATGTGCGAGGCTTAGAGACCACTGCGACATGGAATCCGGAAGACAAGACATTCATCCTTCACTCGCCACATCTGACTGCATCAAAATGGTGGATTGGGTCTCTAGGAAGGACTGCAAACCATGCTGTAGTAATGGCACAGCTTGTTATTGCGGGCAAGCCATACGGCCCACATCCTTTCGTTGTCCAGATCCGAGATATGAAAACGCACGAGCCATTGGATGGAGTGTATGTTGGTGATATTGGACCAAAATTCGGCTACAATACAATGGATAACGGATTCCTATTATTGAACCATGTCAAGATTCCACATATCAATATGCTGGCCAAGTATTCCAGAGTTGACCCGGAGACCGACAAATACGTTAAACCATCATCACCATCATTGATCTATGGTACTTTGACTTGGGTCCGATCAACCATTGTCCTTCAATCTGGTAGCGTCTTGGCTCGGGGTGTGACCATCGCCACAAGATATGCCTCTGTCAGACGGCAATTCCAAGACCGTGATTCTGGACCTGATGCAGCGGGGGAGAACCAAGTCATCAACTACACCATGGTACAGTATCGATTATTGCCATTGCTTGCAGCGACGTTTGCTTTGCACTTCACAGGAAAGGCGATGATGAGACTATATCAAGATAACCAGGAGAGGATGCAACAAAACTCAGCGAATGTCTCCGATAGCAATAGGGGCCCCGGTCCTGAGGAACTCAACTCTGGTAGTGATTTGATAGCGGATTTGCATGCTACATCATGCGGTCTCAAAGCTCTTGGAAGCACAACTGCTACTGAAGGTCTTGAAGTCTGCCGAAGAGCATGCGGTGGTCACGGCTACTCAAACTTCAGTGGCATCGGCACTTGGTATGCTGATTACCTTCCAAATACAACTTGGGAAGGAGACAACTACATGCTCACGCAGCAAGTAGCTCGATATCTTCTCAAATCCGCTCGAGCCGTGTTGAAGGGAAATGGTCCCAATAACGACACCACTAAAATATTCACAACCTTCCTCCAAAAACAAGATATGGGTGCCGCCCATGACGTTCTCGGCTCAGATAGTGATATTGTCGCCGCTTTCGCATGGAGAGCATCCTTCCTAACCTTCGAAGCCCTCAAACATCGTGATGCCGAAAAGGGATCATGGAACTCACTTCTTGTCGATTTCTGGCGTCTCAGCACCGCTCATTCTCAATACCTCGTCGTGAAGAACTTCTACGATGCGCTCCAAAGCGAGTCGCTTCGCTCCGAACTTGACGCCGAAACTATCGACGTTCTCCACAAACTCTATCGCCTCTACGCTCTTGACACGCTTGAGAAAGAGGCATCGGAATTCTATTCCTCGGCCGCTGTCACCGTGCGTCAAATCCAATTGGCGAGAACAAAGAGTGTGATGAAGTTATTAGCGGGGATTAGACCACATGCATTACGTCTCGTTGATGCGTGGGCATTCCCCGATTGGCAACTTGATTCTTCGCTGGGGAGAAAGGATGGCAAGGTTTATGAGGATATGTTTTATAGAGCTAGTCAGTTGAATCCGCTTAATGGGTTGACAGTTGATCCGTACGCGGATAATGATAACATTGTCAAGCGCGATGAGACGGAGAGATTTAGAAGTAAGTTGTGATGGGGGGAGGAATGTGCCTGTATTTTTATATTGTGGTGTGGCTTTTATTGATAGATATGGTTAGAGGAAGAGCGTCAAGCATTATTTCTATAGATGGGTAAAGTAAAGGATTAGACCGGCAGATTTGGAGTAGAATTACACAGCCCCCATCACATCGATGGGGATCTTCAGTCCGTACTTTTGCTCACCGCACTCATGGTGAAGTCGAAGAGGTTCGAGATTGGTTCTCATGTATGAGGAGTGTCGAATGTCTAGACGAATGCTATAGATCGCACAAGATCAACAACTCATGATCGTAGTCATAACAGTGCTCGTCCAAAGAAACAAATGGCATGAATCCCAAGCTTCTTCAGCTTCTTCTGGAGAAACAAGTAACCCCAAATTCTATGATGAGACTTCTTTCACTTCAATCTAGTACCATGAGACAGTATTACCATGAGACAGTATTCTCCTGAAAGTCTGGAACATTTACAACCCTAGAATTGAGGACCAGACTTCTGACTTGGATCATGATGAAAATGTACCGTTAGGTAGGTAGATAGAAATCGGCTCGAGGGTTCATTCATCCGGATAGTACTCTTTAATTGTTTGTCTACACATTATTGTATGCAGTCAAAACTACGGGTCTCGACACGCGGGAAAGTGGATTGAGACACCAGTTGACGCCCGGAAAGAGAAACAGTCGATGTTCTCATGATATGTGTAGGAATAAGGTTTGTGGTTACGATATCTCTGTCAAAAATCAACGTACCAGAAGCAGGGCCGAGAGAGTCAGTGTTGGCACAATTTGCGAAGTTATTTCCCAGTGATGGATTTGTATTTGTAACCTGTCATTGATTATACAAGCTGATTTTCGTTCCTATCCTCAACGTGTAGATCCTTTCCTCTCTAAACCAATGCCGATCGCCATCACACAGTTAAGGTGTAGCGTCTGCTGATGCATCCCATCCAATTCCGACCTTAGATTTGGAGTCTCTCGACCTTATCCTTCAAGCTTCTGATTTGACCCATCAAGTCGGATGCCTCGTTGGTGGTAATACTGGCAGCAATAACAGCTCTGCTAACACCGCATGCACGCCCCAAGGCGGTCTTGGAAGGCACATAAACGTAAGGGGTGTTCTTGTCTTCGCAGAGAAGAGGGAGATGGAGGAGGATAGCCAATGGGGCGGTATCCGCGGCAAGAATAACAATCTCGCTGATTCCACGGTTGAGGGTCTTGGTGGTCTCGTTGGCTCCCTTCTTCAATTGACGGTAATGTTGGGCTTGTTGAACAAGGTCGAGAATCTCTTGGGAGAGAGTGCTGTCGGCTATAGGGTAAAACGTGAGTCCAGATCACGTCGCAGGAGCATCATAAGGATGCGATTCTTACCGACGGGCCAAGCAGCGGATTCGTTTTGTTCCTCAGCCATTGTAAAGTGGGTTTAGAATTGCGTGAACTGTGAGCGGAAAATTAGCATTTGACCGCCACGAAGACTTTGCGATCATTGAGCATTGGATGGGATGGGATCAAGTACAAACGTTTGATTGAAGGATGTACTAGATACTCGATCAGGGTTCCTTGCGTTGGCTCGCCCTGTGGGTTGACTTGCAAAAAAATGATAGATAGATGAGAATAAAATATTTTTTTCTCATCATCAATGATCTTTATCGGCCCAAGGGCCAGTCAGGTTCGCTTAAGCGTTACGCGCTAATCCACAATTTGATTGGTCGAGAAGCTAAGCTTGCCGGCCTGAGGAGTGAGAAGCCTCATCTCGTACAAAACACATTGAAAGCACTGATTATCATCAATCCATCAACCTTTCCACGCTCAACTTCTCGTCGACCACACTCTTCAATCGTTTCTCTGAGAGTTCACCGCTTGAACTTCACATACCTCCTCAAATTCAGGAAATACCTTCGTCAAGACCGCCAAGATGACCGATCTCTGGTATGTGAACAACCATCATCCCCTTGACGCCTCCCGCTCTTCCCTACCTTGCTCTCGAGATAAGATCCTTCGTTTCATCACTCTTGCTATTGTGTTGTGATTCGCGTACTGACAGTCATCATGATAGTCCCGTGTATGCGGTTAGTTCTCCCCGAGTGTTACCGCCGATGTTCGACGCAACCCATCGTTGATTCGACGTTGAACTGCAGTCTCCATTGACATCAAAGCATCAAACTAATCTGTGTATAGCCATTCTTCGGTGCCATGGGCTGCACATCTGCTATCGTCTTCACTTGTTTCGGTGCCGCGTATGGAACTGCCAAGTCCGGTGTTGGTATTTGCGCAATGGGTGTTCTCAGACCAGATTTGATCGTCAAGAGTGAGCGATGTCAAGAGGGTATCAAAGAGCACAACTAATATCCTTTGCAGACATCGTTCCCGTCATTATGGCTGGTATCATTGGTATTTACGGTCTCGTCGTATCAGTTTTGATTTCCGATGGACTTAGACAAAACCTCGCACTATATACTGGTTTCATTCAACTTGGTGCTGGTCTCAGTGTAGGTCTTGCGGGCCTGGCTGCTGGTTTCGCTATAGGTATTGTTGGTGATGCAGGTGTGAGAGGAACAGCACAACAGCCACGTCTCTTCGTTGGAATGATTCTTATTTTGATTTTCGCCGAAGTTTTGGGTAAGAATCGATGGAATCTTCTTGGTATGAATAGGGACTGACGTGATTGACAGGTCTTTACGGATTGATTGTTGCTCTTCTCATGAACTCCAAGGCATCCCTGGATGTTTCTTGCTAAATGGACCACTTCCTACAGAGAGAGCCTCGAGACAATACATGAACGCACATCTCTCTTCTGCGACAAGCTGTGAATATATGAATGGTGGATAATGATGGCCTTCGGGGGTGGATTCGAGATGGAAGCTATGAATAGAACAATCCATGGCTACAATTTGTGTCTTGTTGCTACTCGACAAATTTCGGCGTTTCCGATGATGCATTAGAAGTAGAGATGATGGTGGAGGAGGGTCAAATTGGCCGTGTATGTTAGTATTTTTTATTGTTGGTAGCAATCATATGATATGTTGGGTTTTTGATTTTGACACCAAAGATTTTTCATACATAAAATGAGATCCCTTGAAATACTTGAGAACCGTAAAAACCAAAGACCAAATAAAATACACGTACGCAGCTCAGTCAGTACACATACTCGAGTACCGGGAAAGGATTCTCCCCCTTCGGCCAAGTTTCCAACCCCACATCTCTGAGCGGTCGTAGTGTGAGGAGTATTTCTGCAACTTGTGATTTGAATGGTATGAAGTGTACCATCAATCCTATTCCTTTGCTCTCCATCTCTCAAGCTACCAAGCAAAGCCTTCCTCATCGTTATCGAATCTCCACGCCAACCCAAACCTACCATTCCAAAATGCGTCTCCCCTACGCCGACCCCTCCTCCCCAAAATTCTCCTCTCCCTCCGACCGCGCGATAATCGAACGTGTTGAGGCCCGTCGCGCACCTCGTCCTCTACAACCTCTAGACCTAACATTGCTGCACAGTCCCCCTGTAGCAGATGGGTGGAACTCATTTCTCGGGGCTGTAAGGGCACAAACGGGGCTAGCGGATGATATTCGAGAGATAGCTATTTGCAGGGTGGCGATTTGCAACCGGGCGTGGTATGAATGGGGACATCACGCGCCGTTGGCGAAGAAGGGAGGGGTTAGTGATGAGGGGATGGAGGTACTCAAGAGGGAGAAGTGTGAGAGGGAGGGAAAGGGAGAAGATAATGGGGATTCAGAGGGTTTGAGTGGGAAACAGTGGGCGGTGGTCAGGTATACGGACGAGATGACTAGGAATATTAAGGTGCCCGAAGAAGTTTTTGGGGAGTTGAAGAGGTGGTTTGATGAGAAGGAGATTGTGGAGTTGACGGCTACGGTGAGTTAAGAGACTTGAAGCGGGAATCATGGGCCCTTGGCGGTTGGTTCAGAGGGAAAGCTAATCACGAAACGCAGGTCGCAGCATACAATTGTGTGAGCAGATTCTTGGTGGCTTTGGATGGTAAGTGATGCATGCCTGGTTTATCAGACTTCCATTCAACTCTTCTCCTCGTTTACTAACGCATCCATCCCCTAGTTGGCGAAAGAAACAAACTGACCGGTCCCGACGATGTGGCTCATTGATTTGCCCATTACTTCCTGAGAGCACCACTCGTACAATACCGACCGACATCAAACTCCAACCCTTTCTCAAATCCCGCGCATGTTGTCTAATCCCATGGCCACCCCCAGCATCAAATAAAATCTATGAGGCAACGCACCAAATCGAACCCATCACATCGACAGATTGTGACCTGCGCAACGACATTTGGAGTAAGATCTCCCCGGTTCGTGTGTTACAAACCATTATCTATCTATTTCTCCCGTCCTGGACTGAAAGCCCATCGCTTCGGATCCGAAGATATTCTCCCAACCCAATGATATTTCATCTCCTTGGCTTCACACCATTCCCGTTCACTATACCTTTCGCCATTCTGTACCCCTCATTCCTGATTTGGTAGTCTGTCCTCCCCTCCTCTCTCAATTGCACCCATCCATCCATTACATTTTCAATCCTCTTCTTCCCCTCACCAAACCTCTAAAGTTTGTTCCCTACATCCACCCATCCACCCATCCATACATCCACACTTCTTTTCAAATTATCTTTGCTGGTGTAAAGGGGCTCTGACTATTTCTTTTCCATGCCTCTTTCTGCACCTCCTGCGCAGATTAGGTTAGATTGGACTGGTTGAAACTTGATGGATCGGAGTAATATGCGTATGCATTGTAACGTGGGACAAACCACGGCAGCAAATCTTCCTACAGCCGATTGCTGGATATGCAATGCTCGTGCTACTTGTGCCATTTGATTGTATGGAATTCTATGGGTGATTTGGGTGATATGCAGCGATGCCATATGTATATTCAGTGAGGGGCAATGGGAGTACCCCTGATTATAGAATTCGTGGTTGGAGGTGGAGAGTATGAAGGTTCTCATGAACTATCGTTGTTTCACGGCTTCAGGTTGTGTTTTGTGGGCAAGATCGAGATTTTGTTCCGTTTGGTCTAGAACTTTGAGGCTTTTGAAAGGTCGAGGTTCTTGTAGAATGGGAGGATTTTGATATTTAAGTGTAGATGGTACCTATCATTTGCACTCGTACGTGTTTCTGTTGTGATGGTAGGCGAATGGGCAAGAGTACCACGAACTTTAACATTATATCGTCATCGCCGCATTCCGAGGGTTCTCTACTATACATACAGAATCCTTATCTCTCGATCCATCCGCATCCACATGTGGAGATCAGGGTCCCCAACCAAGCCACTGGATGTATCTAGAGTATGTTGATGACTGTGCTCTTCCCTATCTTCTTCCCGTACACTGGCCGTAAATCTCGACATGTGATTTGCGAGACCCCTTCTTGCATATGTCGGTTTTCAAGCCACTGTTGCAGTACATCATACTTTCCCATACACTTACCCCATGTACTTCTTGAAGGGAGGGTGAAGGAAATCAAAAGCTCCTTATCTTAAGCTTACATCCCACAGAACCTTTTGACGTGAAGAGCATTTCTTGCCCTGCATGCCTGGGTGTTTCGAATTCACATGCACTTCCATCCCTCCCCATATACATTCTTCGCAACCATACTGCAGCTTGCATATAAGGCTACTTCTCCTCCGTGAATTGGAGGTATGCCATATGAGCATCTTCCTTCTTAACTGGAAGTCCGACATCATTTAGGCGACAACAGCGGACTTCTAATTTGAGGAGCTTGCATTTTCGACATGCTGACACCATTGTATGCAAGCGACATAAGCCACTAACATCTCTCGTGATAAGAAGTAAGAAACTGTTATCCATCGGCATCTGCAACACCTGCAACAAGCTGAATTTGGGAGGCAAAAAAAACCAACTAGTATGTTAATCGAAGGTTCTCAGGTTTTATTTTGGTCTTCTGCGACTGTCTCCTCTACCTACGTCGCCAAGAAAAATAGCATGGGGATAGCGAATTTAGCGACGCGGAAACTAAGAACTGGGGCTGCTGCGTCGAAAGTCTGTCTATTGAGGCCCTATCGATCTAGAACTGGTCTTTGAGTAAAAGTAATCTTCTACGATCTAACCCTCGTTCGATAAATCGATGCTGCGTACGTGCCACTATTTTCTGTAACGAGACCGATTATGCGAACCACGGTCGGGATTATCGACGCCCCTCTCAGGGCCTCTGGCTCAGATTCCGCTTTGGATACGATCATAAACCTGTATGTATATTAATACTTGTAGTTGTGTATAGGGGACGGAGCGGGGATTAGGTCTGATGAGAAACCCGAGTTAGATGTCTTCCATCCAGAACCCCATGTTTTCTTCTGCTGCCTATTGTTTCCTTTCAATCCGATAGCACTGCATACCATAATCGGGTGTTGATCCTTGTTTTTCACGTTTCTTGACGATGTCTGGAATGATATTTGGGACTTATCCATGATCAACTCATGAATCGGGATTTGAATGTTGGAAGATCAGATGTAAGTTGAGATGTAGTTGTAGATAAAAATAACTTTGACGGTTCTCAATCAGTAGTAATCATTACTCCGTACAATATGATCAAACATTGTATCATTCCACAGTGCTCCGTCCGTTCCTTCGGGACTCGGTACTCTAGATATCTTCGGAATCGGCATACCTATAGAATGTGAAGATCCAATATCATCCCACATGACGAGATATCCGCGAAACAGCGAAAAGCGAGAATCTGCGTAGTCTCATATGCGACTCGGATAACCAGGGGGTAGACTTAGGTTACCTCACGGCCGAGCTGGGGGAAAGAGAATGGAGTCAAGGCTTTGAGTCGTGGATGCTACAGGAATTAGATGCTGATGCGCTAATAATTGAGAAATGCTACGGTCCCTATGATTATGAGAGTTCAACTTCTTGGGAAGGGATGGGATGATGAGATCTGCCGTCAGTAAGCTAGAGTAGGGAACACCAGCTGGTAGTCGTGGTAAGAATCCTACAGACGTTATTTTGATGTTTGAGACGCAGCTTTGGTGATGGTTGCTGGACTAATCTACGACGGTAACCGCCAAACGTGGATATATATCTTCAATTCGCTTGGATGGAATGCCATCGTCAAGTCCGAGGAACTGGTTGGTCTTGGCGTCAGCCCGTATGAGTATCCCAGCACGAGGTGCACGAAAACAGCAATGAACCAAAATAAATCAATCGAGCTCGCGATCTGTACCGGCCAGTTGGACGGCATCATTTGCGCTGTCAGCAAACGTAAGTCAGGGGTCTCGGTGACTTCTCACACAAGTCTCAATGTGTAAGCACACCCAAATTTTGGTGAAAGAGTTTAGGTAATGAGGGATGGGCTATGGGTGAGCCCCCACAAGGCCATGCCTTCTGCTGTCCCTGGTTGTCCATGCCGACGGTAGTACAACGAAATGGATGAAGGATTTCCTGCGTCTAACTGGTGGAAGTGGGAGACTTGATGGGAAAATCTGCACCGAGGTATCCATGTCGTTACCGCCTCCTTCGTTGTCTCCCGAGCTTGTGATTGGATGCAACAGGCACCGCAGGCATTATTCTCTATGGTTAACAGCGGTATGCGAGCGTGAAGCCTCCATTTGCAACGAGATGGATGCCTATGGGCGAGGATGATCTTTGCCCGATGTGCAATCTTGTTGAGGGGGTGTAAGATTTAAAGCTACCGTGACTCCCAATTATTAGACTCGTTGGATATCATTTGATTATCATAGCCTCGGAGACTCCAGTCAGACTCAACCTCTTGATCTCATAACATCACGTCCTACTCTCACCAAAGATACAAACGAGATATAACTTCAATATGACAGCGAACCACTTTCATCATCACGACAGTTCCACCGACTTCTATTTGATGCCCGGAGATATGAATTTACATGACACCTCGAGCGAGTCATCAGCAAGCTCGCCCCTCGACAGCAATGTATGTTCAACCCAACCTCAGAACCTTTCAGAATCTCATCATCGTTTCATAGGCTTTCGATTATGTATATGGAGGAAATGATCGCGGCGTATACAGACGAGACACATTTATGACATATCCATCATTTCCAATGCAATATCAACCAAACGGTGTACCGGTGGGTTTGATCCCGGTGGAATTAGATATTGAAGGCATTTACGAAGATCATGATCGAAGACGGAGAAAGAGTGGTAATGAGATAGTAGTCTCGTCACATGTGCATTCGGTAAGTGGCCTTGGTCTCCCCTACGGCGTTAACAAGGGGCTGATTCCACGCAGCGTCGTCGAGCCCAAAATCGAGCTTCCCAACGAGCTTTCAGAGATAGAAAAGAGAAGCATATGCGGGAGCTCGAGCATCGTCTTGAAGAGCTTGAGGGTCGTCATGGTGATCTAGTGCGGTCATATGAGACTTTGCAAGTAGAGCATTCGGGGGTCAAACAAGAGTTAGATCGACTACGCACAGAGAAAGCCCACCCCGAGCGTTCGGGATCGGGTCCGCCGAGGGATTTCGAGCCATCCGATCATGAAGTTTGGGCCGAGCCGAAGGTGGCAAGTCTGGATCCACTGCTATTCGATGTTTCTGCGTTTTGCTTTGATCAGGTGGAGGGTGGACCGCAGTCTAAAGAATAGTCCATTCTCCTCTTTGGAGTCTTTGGGGGTGGCTTCCGGCGTTGGTGGCTAGCTAGGAGCATGGGTGTTGGATGGTCACAGACGGCTGAGACTGGGCTCTTGGTGGAATGGGAGGCACACTCTGCCATTAGGGGTTTATTTTACCATGCGCTTTACTTTGTATGCACGGCATACACCCAATGGCTATGTTCGCCGTTGAGACATCCGCACGTTGAAGAGGTCGCGTTATATTGGATAGGATCCAAGGAAGGTGGAGGGGCGACAGCACGAGCATGCAATAAGATGTTGGTATGTCATGTGACATACGAAGAACAATTGAGTTCGAGGCTAAGTTTAAGGTGACGTACGGGTCTTCTGAGATCTTCATCATGATGGATTCTCTTCATTTGATTGGTCCAAATGAAGATCATTTTATATATCTCATCATAATATATTACATGATTTAGATATGATATAGATATTATATGTATATTTATATATATATATATATATTCACCCTCGTATTCCTATATACCCGCACCAATTCCTGATGACAAAAATAAGTGGATCCCTTCACCGAGCTCTTTCCCCCACCAAAGATCAAAAAAATAAGCCAATCCAATTGGGTCCGGCCCCTCCATTTTCCTTTGCTCTTCGTTTCGTCTCTCTCTCATCATCTCTCTCAACCTTTCTCCTCCCCAACCTTTCCTCGCTGTTCATAGAATCTCAATCCCTTGTTCAAGAGAAGAATAAAGCAATCATGCCTTTCACCGACGTTGACAGACTGGCCATCAATACCATCCGTATTCTCGCTGTAAGTTATATCTTCGACGTACCCTCTTCTGGGGGAATTTGCCCCGCCATCGAACACTTTCAAGCTTCATTCAATCCCACACCCTTCGCATCAAATTCTTCACATCCAATACTGACATCGCAACTTAAAGGCCGATGCTACGTTTAAATCCAACTCCGGCCATCCCGGAGCCCCTATGTGAGCTCTGCAGAATGGGCACATCCGCATCTTGTGTGCTGATGAGGTTATTTAGGGGAATGGCACCCGTTGCCCACGTTCTTTTCAACAAGATCATGAACTTCAACCCAAAGAGCTCCAGCTGGGTTAACCGTGATAGATTTGTTCTTTCGTAAGTGACAACCATTTCCTGATTGGATTGGATTACTTGCGCATCAGTGTCCTTTACATTTGATGCATTTCAAGAGGCACAATCCCATCCGCACAACCCCAAACATCATACTTTTTGGGAAGTTGAGTCATGGCATGACTCTATCCTCACATTTCTGTTGTTGCCAAAGAGTTTCTGAACGCGCGTTTGAGATGCAAAAGCTAATTGTCCGAAAATTGCAGCAACGGACATGCTTGCATGCTCCAATATGCCCTCCTCCACCTTTACGGCTACAAGTTATCCATGGATGATATCAAAGCTTTTAGAGTTGGTGGCCCCTACGATCTGACATCTTGATCTTCCACTAACTTAATCCCAATTCAGTCGATAGATAGTCATACTCCTGGTCACCCAGAATCCGCCGATACCGATGGTGTCGAGGTCACCACTGGCCCTCTCGGTCAAGGTATTGCCAACGCTGTTGGTCTTGCCATCGCACAACACCACGCCGCTGGTGAATTCAACAAGCCTGGATTTGAGATCATCAACAACTATACATACTGTTTCCTTGGTGATGGATGTTTGATGGAGGGTGTTGCCAGTGAAGCGGCTTCAATGGCTGGTCACTTGCAATTGGGTAACCTTATTGCCATTTACGATGACAACCACATTTCCATTGATGGTGACACCAACGTCGCTTTCACTGAAGACGTTTTGAAGAGATTTGAAGCATATGGATGGCACGTCGAGACTGTTGCCGATGGTGACAACGATTTGGAAGCCATGGAGGCCGCTATCAAGAAGTGCCAAGCCGTCAAGGATAAGCCTTCTTTGATCAAGCTCAGAACTATTATTGGTTTCGGATCTAAGCAGCAAGGAACCCACGGTGTTCACGGTTCTCCTCTCAAGGCCGATGATATTAAGCAACTCAAGGAGAAATTCGGGTTCGATCCCGAAAAGTCTTTCGTCGTTCCACAAGAAGTTTACGATATTTGCAACCAGCGCGCATCTCACGGTGCCGCATTGGAGCAAGCGTGGAACCAATTGCTCGAGAAGTACAGCCAAAAGTACTCTTCAGAGGCCGCCGATCTCAAGCGCCGCTTGACCGGAGAGCTTCCAGAAGGCTGGGAGAAGAACCTCCCAATATACTCTCCATCCGATGACGCAGTCGCTTCAAGAAAATTGTCCGAGATCGTTCTTCAAAAGATTCACGCAGCTATTCCAGAACTTGTTGGTGGTTCAGCAGATTTGACCGGCTCAAACTTGACCAGATGGAAGGAGGCCGTTGATTTCCAAGCTCCTGCTACCGGTCTTGGTGATTGGTCTGGACGATACATCAGGTATGGTGTACGTGAGCACGCAATGGGTGCCATCATGAACGGTTTGGCTGCCTACGGAACTGTTATCCCATACGGAGGAACTTTCCTGAATTTCGTTTCATACGCCGCTGGTGCCATCCGTCTCTCTGCTTTGTCCCAACAACGTGTTATCTGGGTTGCTACTCACGACTCCATTGGCCTTGGTGAGGATGGACCAACCCATCAACCTATTGAGACTTTGGCGCATTTCCGTGCTCTCCCTAACTGCATGGTCTGGCGTCCAGCTGACGGAAACGAGACCAGTGCAGCTTACTACGTTGCATTGACCTCCAAGCACACTCCTTCCATAATTGCCCTTTCCCGTCAAAACCTCCCTCAACTCGAGAATTCCACAATTGGCCACGCCATCAAGGGTGGTTACATTGTGCACAATGCTGAGAAGGCAGACATCACCCTTGTTTCCACTGGTTCCGAGGTCGGTATCTGTGTTGACGCTGTCAAGTACCTTAAAGAGAAGCACAACCTCACAGCCCGTGTTGTCTCTATTCCTTGTTTCGAGGTTTTCGATGCTCAATCTGATGAGTACAGACTTAGTGTCTTGCCAGACGGTATCCCATCCTTGTCAGTTGAAGTCATGTCAACCATGGGCTGGGAACGTTACACCCACGAGCAATTCGGTCTCAACAGATTTGGTGCCTCCGGTGCCTACAAGGATGTTTACAAGGTATGTTCTCAATTCCAGTCAGGTCTCAAATTTATGAAGAGTGCTAACCCCCCGCTTTAGAAGTTCGAATTCACACCAGAAGGCATCTCCAAGCGTGCTGTCGCCACTGTTGATTTCTGGAAGAGCGTTCCTAACATCCGCTCACCTATCAACAGAGCTTTCAAGCAACTTATCTAAATATTTTGACAGGATTTCGCGGCTGGTTTTTGGGGCATTTTACGAACAATGCAGGTCCAGGGTGTAGTTCGCCAAATAGACTATGAAAATAAGCATATGATTTATGAACTAACCATTAATATTTACATGTGCACTACCTGTGTTGCATTGGACATTTCGAAAAGGCACTTGTGGCCCAAGCACCTTCTCCCCCCTGATGGGAACCCACGAGAATCTCCCCTCTTCTCGCATCTATATGATGTTTAATCACCCTTTCATTTTCGTTTTGAATAAGAATGTGGAACTCCGCCCAAACGCTTTTGTTTATATCGATATGCGGTAGGAAAGCAGCCTCCCCTCGCTAGTGTATGACCAATGATCTTCACATGGACCAAACCTCTCATTCCATGTTTTGACATGTCTCAACCATCTCCAGCAGTACCCTCATCCTCCGCCTCTCTCTTCTCTTCCGCACTCTTAATTAATTCCCTCTGGAAGCCATGCGCAGCAATCTCAATCCTATGGGCCGCCCTCCTCGCCTCCCCCATTTGCTCCGCTGATCTTGCCACCACTGTCCCTACTAATAATGGTACCTGAGCTCCCTCATCCCTCAAATCATGGTGTTCTTGCTTTGCGTGGCTGTCCTCGGTCATACCACTCAATGGTCGTAATTCCTCCCGCGCCGCTGATAGAATTTCCAACCCGCGGGTACTTGATGCCCCGTTTGTGTGTTCTAGACCGTTGATTTGATTTTGGGTGTTTGCATGTGTGCTTATATGCGTAAGCATAGATGTGGAGTGGCGCAGGCTTGGGGCGGGTTTCTGGAAGCGAGTAGATGAGGGAGAGATGAATGAATGTAAGAGCACAGGACCGGACGCCTCTGTTTCGACGATGATTCGTTGGGGTTGGCCGAGGTTGAGATGCAGTGAGGAATTGTAGGCGGAGAGGGCAGTCGTTGATAGGGTTGTGAGAGAGGGGCTTTGGAGGGACTTGGCATCAGGGGGTCGGTTGGAGGTAGAGGGATTAGAAGAGGATGAAGAGGCAGAGAGGAGGGGTGTGAGTGAGGTATCGGTGAGGTGGAGTGAGAGATTGGGATTTGAGTTGAAGCTGGAGTTGGAGTTGGAGTTGGAGTTGAATTTGTAGTTGGGAGGAGGGTTATAAGAGGATGAAGACGTCATCGTTGCTTGTGGATGTGTGGATGTTTTGTTTTGAGCCCAGATAAAGGAGATGACTGAGATAGATAGACAAGTTGTTGTCATACAATTGATCTATACCATGATACTTTGATCAGCAAACAAGAAAGCCAAATCTCCAATAGTAAGAAGAAGGGAAGGGAAGGGAAGGGATGAAATGGCAAGAATTAGAATAGAATGGGATGGGATGGGGATGGATTGATGGATGGGGATGGATCTTATCAGTTGTTAGATGATAACAAGGGCGGGTCTGTGCATACATATAACTCCGAATCATCCATCCATCCCATCTGATTGGTTCTTTCTCATGAAAAAAATACGTTTAAAATAGCTTTTTATAGCATTGATATATATATTATTCTTTTTAATAAACTCCTCTGTGTAATGATTGTTCGATTCCCTGCTTCGTCTTCGATCCTGCAGGCATCCTCCCACACCGGCATTGCATTGTTCTACTCTAAAGGGAATGTAGGATACCCGACCTTCCGTAAAATATATACGATGTAATAATATCTTTTGACTGATTTAGTAAACTTGATTAGGGTGTTAAGATTAAATATATAGGAGAATCTTCACGCTAAGGCGGGAGCTAGGTTAGCGTAATGTCATGGACGCAAGCTGGCCTGAACACCTGGGGCATTGTATTTCCATATGATCTTTGGGCGACGTAAAAGTTTTGATGAGCATCAGGACAATTGACATTCATTATTTTGATACCGAGAGATACCATACGAAGAAGTTTGTCATCGTGCGAGACATTAAACATGGCAGATGCAGAGGAAAAAGCAAAGGCGGAAAAGCTTGCCGCGGCCAAGAAGAGGGTATGTTGTCCTGTCTTGTTATCCGGTGGTCTTATGCGTGGGCAGACGGGGGAACAAATGGATAAGGAGC
This sequence comes from Monilinia vaccinii-corymbosi, assembly GCA_017357885.1. Classification (NCBI taxonomy): domain Eukaryota; kingdom Fungi; phylum Ascomycota; class Leotiomycetes; order Helotiales; family Sclerotiniaceae; genus Monilinia; species Monilinia vaccinii-corymbosi. Next base: position 3,107,958 of record CP063407.1, on the reverse strand, counting down.
ATGGTGTGAAGGATGGTTGAGAGGGGCGTTGGCGGAGAGGGTCCGAGAGGCGTATATGTTGATAGCACATACTGATGGTTTGATGGGAGGATGTAGGTCGAGGAAATGAAGAAGAAAAAGGCGAAGAAGGCGGGAGGGAAGAAGGAGGACAAGGCGGATGCTGAAGCTGGCGCTGGGGCTTTAAATAAGGAAGATACATCTGAAACGACTGCTGCAGTACCAATTGAGACGACTGCTGAGGTGCCCCTCGAAGCTCCTACGGAACCACCAATCCAGGCTTCTGCGGAATCCCCACTCGCCCACCAAGAGGTAAAAGGCGAAGAAGAAACGGAGGCAAAGCCTGCAGAAGTTGCAGAGAACAAAGATGTGGAGGAGAAGGTATCGGAACTCAATTCTGCCTCGAGGCATGGAAGGTCGCCCTCATTATCGGTACAATCAAAAATGAGGTCATCTTCCTTTAGGCAGGCTTCGGGCCCCTTTTCACCAGAAGTTGCTTTTAGTCCTAGTGGTGATACGGCGCCAGATATTTATAGGAAGCAAGCTCTGAGGATTGAGGATCTGGAGAGGGAGAATAAGATATTGATCAAAGAAGCGAGCGACGCGGAGAAAAGGTGGAGGAAGGCGGAGGAGGATTTGGAGGATTTGAGGGAGGCGGATGGAGAGTCTACAAAGGGGGAGAAGAACAGCGGTGCTGGGTCTTCGGATGAGATGGAGAAGTTGGTAAGTACTGTGCTGGAAAACATTATAAGATTGGGATGGGGTTAATGAAATGTTGTAGAGATCAGAAATTGCCGCGCTCCAAAGACAAAATACACAACTTCAGGTTTCATCCTTGAGAAAACATGGATCTTCGCCTTCAATATCAGTACCACCATCAGATTTAGAAGCCGAGCTACGTTCCAAGTCCTCCACAATCGAGTCTATGGAAATTGAGATATCTAATCTTCGGGCACAGCTCGAACGTGTTGCATCAGGATCATCTGTGGAAAAAGAACAAATCACTGCTCTCGAGGATAAACTTGCCAGGAGTGAAAAATCGGCCGCAAATGCGCAACGTGAATTGGGAGACTTAAAAAAGAACCTCGAACGAACAACTGAGAAGGCTGTCAAGGAAGGTAGTGAACGCATATCCGCAGAAACAAAACTACGCACGTTAGAAAGAGAAGCAGAGGAAGCTAAGGCACATAGCGATGAGCTTCAGAAGAAAGTAGAGGCGCTTGAAAAGAAAGTTTCTACACTTACGACGCTTCATAAAGAACACGATGCACGATCGCAAGCTCAGAAGAAAGAAAGAGAGAGGGTGGAAAAAGAAGCATCGGATCTCAAAATCCGCCTCGTGAGTGCCGAAAATGATAATTTACGTTTAAAGGAAGAGAGAGAGAGATTGAAGAAACGAGATGCACAAGGAATTGATGATGATGGGGTTGATGAATTGGAGAATGAGGAGATACAGCGGCTGGAACGAAAAGTTAGGAGCTTGGAGGCGGAAGCACATGAATTGAGAAGCGGAGTTTGGAGGGATCGAAGAAGGGAAATGGAAGGGGAGGGAGATGATGGGATTACGAGTCCCGGAGCAAGATTCACAGATGTAGATTTAGGTGGTGGAAGTCCTCACGCTAGAAGAAGTGGAGCTCTGCAGCCAGGGAAGGGAATCGGAGATTATTTGACAAGTGGCTTTAATGCTATCACTGGCGGGACGGCTCCAATTGGACATGGAGGGGCGGAAGATGATGATGAATTGTTAGCTGACGATGAACTCATGGAGTTCGATGAGGAAGCGTTTAGGAAGGCTCAGCAGGAGGAAGCGATGAAGAGGATCGAGAGGATTAAGGAGGTTAAGAGGGGTTTGAAGAATTGGGAGGGCTGGAGGTTGGATTTGGTGGAGAATAGGAGAGCGGGGGGTGAGGGAGTGGGAGAAATTTTTGAGATTTAGCCTGATATGTTGATATTGGAAAGGGACGAGGAGCGGGATGAGAGGCGCTGGAAACGTTGATGGTATCAGGTAGGAGGTGTATGAACGAATCGGCTCAATTGTAAGACTAGCAGTATAGATAGTATCATTTGATATACGATGCTTAGAAGGGAACCAGTAGGTGTTTTACATCTACCAGAAACTTTTTTTGTATACCTACATGAAGATGATGATGCAAATCTACCACCGCTGAGCTTCCCAATGCTTATCTGTGAATTTCATGAAATCCCCAGCGAGTGCTAGGGTCTCATGAAGTAAAATTGCTAACAGCTCATCGAGAGCTCGACCGAGTAGACTGAAAAAGGGAAAAGAAGAAAACTTATAAGCTCAGTGGGGAATCATAAATCATACTATGAAACGGAAAAAAACCTCCCAGTAGGCTTCCAACGAATTTCTAGTGGAAATTATCATGTTTGGAATCCTACAACTGGCCAACTCACTGGGCGGTACAGTTAGGTCCGATACTGTACAGCACAAATTCACCCCTCCCCCTTTCCCATCCCTCCCCCATCACTTAAACTCCAACTCCAACTTGAACTTAAGCGAGCTAGCTAGGTTAGCTGTTGGAGAGACATACATTCCTCTCTTCCACAGTACATCAGACTCATCCATCCATCCATCCAACAAATCAAATTCAAAGATTCCAAATCGTGTGTGTGCTCGTGCTCGCTCTACTTACTCCACTCCGTACGTGCGAAGAGTCCTCAAGTATCTACCTATCTATCAGGGAGAGAGGTAGATGGTTGAGCATTGAATGAGTTAGATTACTTTATTCTTGTTCAATAATATTGGAATAGGGAGGGGATGACTTTAAGTTTATATTGTCACGGCACGGTAGCGGGCGGGAGGTCAGTGAGCGGGTCTAACAGTAGGTACAGGATTATATTCAAGATGCAGCTTAAAGAGCTACGAAGGACGGACTAAACTATAGTATTTATATAATATAAGCGAGATTAGATATAATCCTGTGATCATATCAGTCAGATTATCAATCAATTTATCAATCAGATTAGCAATAACTTTACTACACGTAAAGTTATTAGTTGGTTTAACTGTCACGTGGCCACAACCCCGGGACAAATCGTTGTTAACGATTAGTGCAAAAGGGCAGAAGGTAGGGGAAACATATGAATGGCCTTTGTGGTGAGAGTATAACAGTTGGGGGATATAATCAACAAAACATATCAGAGAAGAGATTATATGAGAAAAGGGATTTATATACATAGATATTATACCGTTGACATCATCCATCCCCGTCCCCCAGTCCAATACCAAAATCCTCCCATTCCCCCAATCCAAAAATCTAATACCAAACCCAATAACCGCCACCATAACCATCCTAATAACCAAAAAAGTAAACATTGCGCCGGCCCATCCATACAAAGGGTATATTCCAAAGAAGGATAAAAGCAATGATCTGCTCATATCCTTCTGTCCTTCCATCCATCGCAGCATATCAATTCCTTACCCATAAACATCCATCCTTCAATACCAAATCAAGCCAAGTGATCGATTCTCGTACTCTCATTTCGTGTGCGCCTGCTCCCACCTATTCTAGCAGACTAATTTTCGTCGTAAGTTCGTTCGTTAATGGAGCGTTAAATTGTATTCATAAATGTATTTCCTGTTTTTCTGTTTTCCGTTTTCCGTTTTCCGTTTTCCGTTTTCTGTTTTCTATTTGTTGCCATTTCGTTTCGTGTAGTCGTTCGGTGCTGTGTCAAGCGTATATTGTCGTGAATATTCCGAATGAAAGTTTGCCCCTAGTCGTGCTAGTGCTCACATAAGGGCGAGGTGAGAGTGGTGTAACGATATATGTTCGTAATGCATCTATGTGCAACGATACTCAAAAGCCTCTGGGCTTCCTTTGTCTTTCTTTCTCAAGCAAAACACTCAGTGATTCTCTTTTGAGAAAGCTGAATCAGTCCCCTTCAAGAACCCCGAAACAATCCCCATTAGGGAAACTGAGCAAGTCTTTCGTTCCTCGGACTCTCTAATGAAGAAGACTGTTCCACAGAAGCTCTCCTCTTATGCATCAAAGGACTACTTTGCAGTTCACTTACAACCCCTAACCATCCACTCCTCTGAGGACTCCCTGTACCTTCGTTATGACCAATAGCATTACTAGTAATCCTTCTTAGCGGCGGCGTGCGTTTGATGTTCTCGCTCAAATTACTCGGCAATGTCCTCGACCTCACCGGGGAACCAAGCCCCATGGCAACTTGATCCGCATCTTCCTTTTCCTTTTCCCTCTCCCTCTCCCTTTCCTTAAGTACCACTTCAGTTTTCGCAGCCACCATTCCCAAATATACGACCAAGAAGCGCATGCGTAATAAATCCAATTTCCTAACCCGTTCTTCGAGATCCCGTCGCGTCGTTCCCCACAATATTCGACTCCCGAGTTTCAACCTCTTGTGATCTTCCTTTCGAACCATCTTGTCCAAAAGGCCTCGCAATTCATCGCCGCATCTTTGGATCTCTCGTACCATGCCTGCTAAGCGTAGTTTATCTTCAAGTTTGGATAGTCGTGAGATATCGTGATCATAGGAGGCGTTTTCAGAAACGCTACTCTCGAGCACGGAAAGGTAGGTAGTAAGGTCTTGGGGTGCCGTGTTGTAGGCGGAGAGGTGAGTGAGGAGGGTTTGGACGAGGATGGGGAGGGAGACGGCGGTTGCGGCGCACGCCAGGAGGAGGGAAGTGGGAAGGCTGGATTGGAGGGGTGACATTGGGGGAAGGGATTGAATTAATGGGTCGAGGGACATCTTGGGGGTGTTTTTCCTGATGAGGGTGGTGATAGGGCGGCAGAGTGAGTTGTGCACATATTCAATTTTGATGATATCTTTTCCAGTCAGGTGCGGATGAGGAGATGGGGAAGATGGTGGAAAGGAGAGATGAGGGATGAGAGATGAAGTAAGTAAGCTCCCTTGACCGGATAATCAGGAGGAGGCAAGAAGAGAAGAGAAGAAGAGAAGAGAAAACCCTTCCCCTCCAACTCCCCCTCCCCTCCCCTTCCCAGTACTACTTAAAGCCAATCAATACGATAAAACCCTTGTGCTTGCAGAGTCATCACATGCAGCCTTTTTTTTCAGTTCTGTTGGGAATATTAATCTTAATGACTGTGATATATATGATAAATAAGCACCAAGTCATGTATAATGTATAAGAACACAAGATCTTCACGTGATTGATGCAACATGTTGCTTAAAAGTTTATTACAAGCAGAATGACCTGCAGTAAAAGCAACCCAAGCAACCCACATCTCTGAGTCAAATCCACAAATCCACAACGACAAACTTTCCGCAATGTTATAACTATATATCTCAATTCTTATGAGAATCGAAATACCTTGATTGTACTTCCAACCATGGAAATCCAACCTCATTCGACTTCACCGCCATCTCTCCCCCACCTCTTCACCTACCCCTCCTCCACCCCACCCTTGCTCATCACCCAAGGCGCCGAAGCTCTCCTCTACAAATCCACATATCTCCTCCCGTCTCTTCCCTGCGCATTGAAATGGCGACCATCAAAACCCTACCGACATCCGATTCTCGATCAGCGGTTGACCAAAGCGAGGATATTGGCAGAGGCAAGAGTGTTGGCGAAGTGTAGGAGAGAGGGAATCGTTGTGCCGGCTGTTTACGCGGTGGATGAAGGGAGGGGATGTTTGATGGTGGAGTGGGTTGAAGGGGAGGTGGTGAGGATTAGGCTGAATGAGTGGTTGGGGAGGAGGAAGGAGAGGGAGGGAAATACGGAGGTTACTGGGGCGGAAGAGGGAAGTGAGGGCGCGGTGGCACTTATGAGGAGGATTGGACGAGCGGTGGGGAGGATGCATGGGGTTGGAGTGGTGCATGGGGATTTGACGACGAGTAATTTGATGTTGCGCCCACGGAAGTTGGAGGGTGAGGAGGGAATTGAACATGGGAGGGAATTGGAGGGGGAAATTGTTATAATTGATTTTGGGCTGGCAAGCCAGAGTACGGCGGACGAGGATCGAGCGGTTGATTTATATGTGCTGGAGAGGGCTTTTGGGAGTACACACCCGAGGGCGGAGGGGTTGTTCAAGGAGGTACTGAATGCATATGGAACAAGCTATAAAGGGGCACAAGTGGTTTTGAAGAAATTGGAAGATGTGAGAATGAGGGGAAGAAAAAGGAGTATGCTAGGCTGAGCATCTACATACATCCTTCTGTTGCTTCTATAAAATATGCACAAGCTAGATTAACGCCATTCCAAGTTATCTCACTCTGTTGAAGCATATACTTGCCGGTTCCTTTCGAGGCACCACTTGCGCCAGAACTCAAACCCCCATAATACGTTTCATCTTCACTCTCTCAACTCTGCCGAAGCGAAATAACCCTTATTTTCTATCACGCCACGATCCCGGACAACTGCGGTATATTTGGCCACCCATTCGGGATTCAAATCCCCTTTCATACCGTTCATTCCCCTCTTGGATTCCGACAACACACCAGCGCCTCTTATGCCTTGTCCTAATAGCTCTTGCAGTGTGCCACTGGGCAATATGTTGGTGCAGTCATTGTGAGTCAAAAGCTCAATGTTCTCTTGCTTGGCGATCTTGAGCAAAGGCTGTGGAACTCTACAACAATCTTTCACATTTATCTGATCGACTTGTGGTCGTATTCTGACGTTCCCCAGGAATTTAGCAAGTTTTGCGCTGCCAAATTCCGCCAGCCCCAATCGTTTCACAATTCCTTGCTCATATAATTCTTCTAATATTGGCCAGGTCGCTAGTTCTTCGACTTCGTTTCCTTGTTCCGAGTTCCTCTTGTCAGCCTCCAATTCACAATCGCCTTCAAAGGACATTCCGGGAAATGAAACAATTAGGAGATCAATTGACTTGATACCCAATTCTTTCATTACCAAATTCACAGCATCTCTTGTATATTTTGATCTGGATTTTGCGTCTGAACCAGTCAGGTAGAATAATTTAACAGTAATTTCGTAGTTCTCGGGTTCTTCTGCGAGTCCAGATAGAGACCAGTCTATGGTTGGAATAAAAAAGTCATTGCCTTGTCTCGTTGTCCAAATGGAAACTGGCGGTCGACTCAGAGATGCATTATCTTCATCGGAATCGTCACGTCCATTGGCACCATTGTAATATGAGGGAGTAGGTGAATAATCCTGTTGCGCAGCGAGGAAGTTACTTCGAAGGGAATTTGAAAGTTCGAGATTTGATCGGTCTGCGCCCGGTTTCCTAATAATGGAAGGACCTCCGGTCATAATATTCCTAAGAAGTCAAGTCAGTCAATCTCTTTCCGAGGAACGGGGTTGACGATGAACCTACGAGGTGGAAAGGATTAATCTCGTCATGATCAAGAATGATTATGATGCGAAAGTGGGAGACTGGGAGACTGGGAGACGAAGAGACACGGCTAATGACACGAAAAAGAAGTCTAAATGATCTAGGGCATGAATTGAAGCAAGTGAGTGGAATGGAATGGGAAGAAAAAGTATATACTCGAGGATTATTCTATGATTGCCGGCACAAGCGTTTGAAATGATAATGATAATGATAATGACTGATCAAGATCACTAATCCAACTGATCCTTTCACTTCTGCCCCTCCATGATTCTTTGTAAGCATTGGACGATAACCCCTGCAAACGAGGCTTTCCTTTTGCCTTGGACAATCCTATCAATATCATACGTATCGTCCTTCGCACAGGGGAAAACGAACATCATAAATCTTAAATCATGGCCATTCAGTATGTATATATCCATTATAGATACAATCAGAGTATTGGCATTGACCTAATCTGAAATAGTTACCTGATCTTGTTGTCGCGGCAAGGTAAAGTTGTACGTCCTTCTTCTTCCTCAACGATGAGAAGAAGCTTGAACATATCCTCACCCTTGTACAGAGACTCGCAAAGTGGTTCACAACACTGTCACCAAAGGAGAAGGCCAAGATCATTAAAGATGTCTCTCAGCTGGTGCTGGCACGAAGAACGAGAATGTGCAATTTCTTAGAGTACAAAGGTTAGAATGCTTCGGCAATGCTGTACCCAGAGCTCCAAGCTGATTATATTCATGGCAGATTCGAAAATAGTCTATCGTCGATATGCTTCTCTATTCTTCATCGCCGGTTGCGCTTCGACGGACAACGAACTGATTACTTTGGAGATTGTTCACCGCTACGTCGAGCAAATGGACAAGTATTATGGAAATGTCTGCGAGCTGGTAATCGGACTCCCAAAGGTCGAATCTGCCATCATGTACTAACATGCATTCAGGATATCATTTTCAACTTTCAAAAGGCATACTTCATATTAGATGAGCTATTGCTAGCCGGCGAAATGCAGGAGAGTAGTAAGAAGAATGTGCTCAGGGTCATTTCAGCACAAGACTCAATAGAGGATACAGAGGTGAGTGGCGAACATCAATTTGGAATGTAGTGGTTATTCCAGACGCTCTATCAATTCCAATCCCGGGAGAAGGGATGTCATTCAAACTCGAATTTCTTTCATGCTGATCGAAATTGGCAACTCCAGGTCGACGAAGAGATTACCAAACTTATGTGAATCGGTTCTTTTATAGATGTATTGCAGTAGTAGCATATGGGTGGACGGAGTCTGGCGCGAAAATATTATATACCACTCTCACGCAACTCCAGGCGCTGTGCGTGATTTCTTGTGATGGGTTTGCTTGCTAACTAGGTGCTGGTTCGTTCTTTAGGCTGAAGACGAGGTAATCAGTGGACTTAGGGATATTGGTCTTGCTTGATACCTTTGACACATGGTACAGCCACACATCTCGAGGTTCAAACGAATGGCAATGGCGTTCTGGGAAGGGGTGTTTTCACGGATGATTCGATACCCAGAAGGAATTACAAGCTGGGCATGGGATTAGAAAGGATATATGTATCTGAGGATGAGATACGGGATGGTGAGGTTGTTAATAGAAGATTCCTAACCCTGACCTCCTGAATAATACCAGGACCAACTTGGCTCAAATTTGATTCCTAATTCGATCTAATCATCCATCCCGAGAATTGCTCGATATGTCCCCGGCATCCGGCAGGACCCTTGATTACGTGATAAAGAAGCTGGCATGCAATGCAAACGTGCTTTATTCTTGAATTTAGATTTGAGGAGAAGTCTTAAAACACGAGAAATGATTATTGGTTACTGTCAAACTTGGGATATCGATGCTCCACTTTTTCGTTCTCCCTTTATCCCACAGCTTATCAATCGTTCCGGCCAGCAATCAAGGTTATCGCATCTGCTCTCCACATCCATCACATCAATCACATCACACCAACATCACACCGCACCGCACATCAACCCAACTTCCCAGAAAATGCCCCTTACCTGCTAGACATCGGGTCTAGCCTAGAACAACTTGATCTCACCTCCGCAGCCAGCGCAGGAAGTATCAATCTTGCTTTCTCAGTCAACGCAGGTCCTCCAAACAAACAAGCACACTCACCGATCACCGATCACCGAACACGGAACAAAGAGCACGCTTCACATACCTCCTCCATCCACATCAACAACGACGCCATCAACTACAATCGATTTCACACATTCACACTACACGATTGCATCAAGTACATGAGGTCTTAAGTACCTGGTTTTCAGTTCAACGAGTCTGAAGAGTCACCCGAAACGTTGTTTATCTCCACAGAATACTCGGGCTCCGTAGCCACATACTTACTTCTCACTTTCTTCAACAACGCGCGCCGACGTCTACTCGCGTTTCATCAATTCCTCTCGAACCCTATACCCAATTTGATTTGATTCTGATACTCGCAAACATGAAGTTCCTTCCGTTGCGCGACTTCGATAATGTCACTGGTGCGTTGAATTTCAACACACCCGACTGCCACGTCATTGGCGGTTGTGATCTCTACACAACCAAAGCCGCCGGCTCCGATAAGAAACTTTATCGCAATATCGAGAATTCACTAGAATCTCAATATGAATCTCTTCTCAAACTATCGGCTTCTGTATCACCTCCTCGTGATCCCACCGAACCTGGCGTAAACCTCTCGCGTTCGAGTCCTTTTGGACCCTTGAGCCAGATATCGAGCCGGAGGACCTTCGCATATCTTATTGCAACACTTAATGCAAGTCATCCTGACTACGATTTCTCCCACAATCTCAGACCTGCGGATTTTCACAAAGAACGAAGCCTGAAGACGGTTATCAATACCATCGATTCTACAATCTATAATCTTAGACCGAGTTCGGGCATCACGCTTCATGTACCCTCACAGACAACATATAAAACAACCTCATCTGCGGGAGCCACAAGTCAGGCTTGGGGTCCACAAATGTGGGCTTTGATTGATAAAGAGATGACTCTTAAAGACTGTACAGTCTATTCTTGGGCCCCACCTGATGAGCCATTTGATGGTGAATTAGGATCTATTTGGAGCCTTAGCTACTTCTTCTTTAACAAAGAAAGAAAAAGAGTTGCTTATCTGTATGTTCGAGCTGTCCCAGTCATGAGCCATAGCCCTAGTCAAGCTCAAGGCATGACAAAACGAGAAGCCAACTACAATGATTCCGGCGCAAACAAACGCGCTCGATACTGGCTAGGTGATCGTGCCGATGATGTCACAAACGATCAAGATGGAGATGATACTGATGTCAACATGTGGGGTGAGGATGACCAAATGGACCCAGAAGACGAATACTGCGATGGCTATGATGATGAAGCCGATGATGAATTTGATGACCAGAATTATAAGGCACCTATACGTGGTGTTAGTGAAGATATCGCTGCTTCGATGGATATTGATTGTTAAATACCTTTCCCTTGACATTTTCTGTTTAGCAAACACACTGGCTGGCGCATTTGGGAGGGTCGATGGCAGCGACTTTCTATCCATTTTCTTTTTATTTTCTTTGCCAATATGAACCGAATACCACATTTTATGTTTGTTTCCTTCTTCTTCTGGTCTGTAGTTCTGCGGCTTTTTTGGTGAGCGATCTGTAGGAGCTATGGTTATGGACGATGTTATGAACTATTTGGAATGGCGTTTGGCTACGGTTCGGTTCGGTGAGAGCGTACTGGGTTAGCTGGCGTTGTACCTGTAGTTTACTTTCTCTAGCTAGGTGACTCGGGATGGATATCGGTGGCACGATGCTTGGATGTGTGATTATGCGGGCATCTGCTCATGCGTAGGCACAGTATGGTTAATACTTTCAACGGCAGGATACCGTAACAATGAAACAACGTAAATGAAATTCTATGCAGGTAAATCTTGGGGGATGAGGATTCTTTAGTGATATGACAATCTTGAATATACATCTCCAAGCCGTCGTTTTGCTTATATACCCTATCAATTCAACTTGTGTTTTGAATATTTGGTTAATGAAGTACTCGCTCACTCAATAGGTCTTTCAAAAAAGAATTAAAAAAATCGAGATATGAGCGCTCACAATTCTAACTTGGCTCCCCAATAGGGCAGCCGGGAAATTTAACTCCAAGCCACTGGCATTGGGAATATGTTGTATGGTTCTCCACTTCGCGCTGAGCGGGTTTGAATCCACACAACTTACGGAGTGTATGCACCTATACTCTATATGTATACCTAGGGTACATAAAGGTTGATTGGTTGATTTTCTCTGATGAACCTGATAATTTTGGACTTTGGAGATTGTAACTCAAGTTTGGGTGGGAGTATATTACTTGGCTACGATGTGGTTCCTGTCCGGTTTGTGACGTGATCCAAGTGAAGTGGAGCGAGGTAAAGTGAAGCATTGCATGTGAATCCAAGTGGTTTAAGTACAAGTCTTAGATGTTCTAAATATGAACTCTTATTTATTATATATATTCTCCTAACATCCAATCGCCTTGTATGGACAAATATATATCTTTTGCTAGACTCTCTACTCTCTAGATTTAGATACCACATCTAAAAGGACACCTCTCTCAATAAAACTGAAACTGAAAACTGAAAACCACACGCAAAAAGATTCCCACGAGACGAAAACACGCGATAGCGCAAAACATTGTCGCGGTATGTACGTACTCTAAGCCCGATACGCCTATCCCAATGGTGGCGCAGCGGCACTTCCATTGTTCGAAATTTCGATGTGATGAGCGTAACACAACACGTATGTTAGCTGTGAAATGGGGTATCATTGGCTAAAACAGGTACAAAAAAAAAGATATGCAAAACAGGAAAAATTGAGTAGGAATGGAAACAAAATTCCGAAAGGAAGGTGGCTCTTATGAGGTGGAAGAACCCTGAGGGGAGAAGAAATGCGAAGAGTGTGGCGGACAGGTGAGAAAGCGTGTGGGAAGCGAAGACGAGGTTGTTTGAGTTGAGGTAAAATAAAGTAAAGTCAGGTGTAGTGGGTGAGTGAGTGAGGGAGGTGAAAGGTTGAGCGACCCGCCGTGAGAGAGAAACAGTCTAGCACGATATGAACTGTTGAAGATCCGACTCCCTATTTCATAACAAGGTGATCACATTACAGTCGATTAGATTTGGGGAACTACTTTCTCCCCCATATTCCCCCGAATCCACGCTGTTGTTTCTCGCGCTTCGCAGCTCCATCCTGGAATTCCTCGGTTTCTGAGCTTCCGCTACTTTGAATCTTCGTACTACGTGGATTACCGAAGATTTTCAAAAGAACAGTCATGATTACACTACTCAAGATACTCAAACCGAGAATACCGATCATGACGAGGTTACTCTTACGGTAGCGATGAGGTCCTGCTTTGGCATCTTCAGGCCATCCGGTGTATAATGCATAGGTAGTTGTGATACTGCCGAGATTGCCAAGACCAGATACAAGGGCTGAGGCAGCAGCAACGCCAACTTCTCCATGACGGTGTTGGAAGATCTCGTTGGTCCATGTCATGCAAATTGGAACGGTTGGGCCAAGTCCATATCCAACCATTAGGAGGCCGCCGTAGCGTGCCCAAGGGCGAGAGACGGGGGCAAAGGTGGTGGTAAGAAGACCGGCAATTTGGATGAGTACTGCTGCGGAAAAGAAGAAGGCTCGGTATTTGTGGAAACGATCGGATAAGGGAGTTACCATGAGAATGGCAATGAGATCCATCTGCTATTTGTCAGCTTCTTAGCCTATATCCTAACTTTTAGTGGACTCACGACCCAGATAGGTGCGGTGAGCAAGCTGAGAGTCACACCCGAAAAAGAGGAGTCGATTCCAGATATAATGACAGTAGCGTAGAGCTGTGTTCCGATTCCAACACCAACGACACCAAAATACATCAGAGTAAGAGGCCAAAGACGCCAGTCAATCAAGACATATACAAGATCTTTCCAGCCCCACGATCTTGGATGATAAACTCTTCTTAAATCCTGATAATGAATATCGGCATCTTCTCCAGTCAAAACCGGTGGAGATGCAGGAAGCCATTTCGCAAGACCTGTGGGAGTGCGCTCTGTTCCGGGAGGAAGAGGACGATCTGGTAACCACCAGAGAAGTCCAATACCAAGCACAATAGCACAAAGGCCATACAACAAGAACATCCATTGAAATCCAACGAGTCCCTGAGTCCCATCCATTTTCTGAAATCCAGCCGAGACAAGACCTACAACCGCGGCGGAAACTTGGGATGCTGTGAAGTACATGCCAATACGTTTTCCGGTTCGAGATGGTGGATAGAATAGAGTAAGGTAGTATGCCATTCCCGGCCACATTCCCGCAATTACTACACCGAGAAGAAAGCGAAGAAGCCTAGATCTTATCAATACAGAAACGAAAGTAAACGTTATTAATCAACCCACATCAAACTCCAAGCCGCCTTCACAGCCGCAAAACAAGCGCCAATGATGCCAACCGCGAGCACAATCCGACTCATCCAAACCCTAGGACTCAGTTTTGTCATAACCAAGTTCGAAGGTAAATCGAAAACGACATAGGCAACATAGAATAAAGCTAAAGCCGTAGAAGTTTGCTTAGCCGTCAAGTTTAAAACTTGGGAGAGATCGTGACCAGATGATGCATTCATCGTTTGAGCGAGACCGACATTAGATCGAATGGCAGAACAGAGGAAATATAGGACCCAGAAAGCTAAACACATGTCAGTTGACGTTTTTCTTTCTCTTGAACCTGGTAGGATAAGATATGAATTACCTGGAATAATACGGCGATCGATTTTCCTATAATATAATGTAAGTATACTCGAGTACATCCTACACGATTGCCATAATCAGAAGAATCAAACTTAATCGTTACCTATAAACCTTCTCGATCTTCTCAATGCTAACTTCCTCGTCACCATATGCTCCCCCAGACTCATCAGCATAAACTTCGTCTGCACTTGAGCTTTTCCCATCCAGCTGCCCCTCATGTGTAGCTATGGCGGGGTCACGAGTGCCATGACTTGGCTCCCCTGTTTGTGCCATAGTATCTGGGAAGCAATGGAAGTGCGTGCTAGCAGATCTTGATGGTCTTCCCGAGAGATTTCGCTGCAATTGAGATGGATTGATTCCCCAATTGCTGCTTTGGTTGGAGGTTTGAGCAAAGAGAGGAGAAGAGAAGAGAAGAGAAAAGTTCAGAGTGAGGGAAAGAATAAACTTAGTGGGGGTGCACATTTCCTAAACTAATTACAAACTAATGCGCATTTTGATTAGCTCGATAATAATAAGTAGACCCATATTTGATCAGAAAAATATTAAACAAGTATATATATAGAGAGGGAGAGAGAGAGCAATATATACAGATCCGTCATTAGTTTAGTTACCTCTCCAGCCATCACCATATACATAACTCGGGTCTATCTACACATCCATTTTTTCCATTTCTAACCTCCACGTCCCAAAATTTCACTCCTATATCCCTCAAGTGTATCTATTGCCCATTCCAAATTTGCTCCCGTGCATCCATCAATAGCTTCATTATCGCCATTAAGCCATTAAGCCATTAAGCCCAAACGAACTTTTTAACCTGGTGTCCCAGCATGTCGAATAATCCCGTGCTTTTCTTGGCCTCGGCCAAACTAATGATAGTACCGCCCTCTACAATCCTCCTTCTATCCTCCCCAGCCATTCTTATCCTCCCAATCTCGACCATTCTTTCAATCTCTCCACAGACATTCTTCACTTGCTCGGCCTCGCTTACCCCTTCATCCGATACCGCAGATCTAGATGGGAGAGCTTTGAATGCGAGAACTTTGACGGCGTCCTTGGGCTCCGTTACTGTTTGGTTCTGTAGGCCTGAGAGCAAGTTTGCAAAACCGGTAGCGATTGGAGCAACAACAGAGTTGGCAGTAGACGTAGATGTAGGCGTGGATGATTTATCTTCTACAGCTAATCTCGAAGAGGGAAATTCAGTAGCCATGGATCGCGTGTTCACGCGAATAATATCATTCGAGCCCGCCTTATAAGAGACTACCAATCCCACATTTCTCTTCTCGTCTGCTTGAGCTTGTGACAATGTACTTGTGATGTAAGTTCCATACTTAATTGCTAGCACTTGATTTAGGCCCACTCTCACGAAAGACGATACCTTCTCGATATTCCAATCGAAATAGCACATGTATAATGCCGAATCTGTCAATAGAAGTACGGATTCCTCAAAGATACCAGTCTTGATCGTGTTGGGCACTTGTGGAGTAAGGAATGTCCAACCTCCGATAAATTCTTCACTCTCATCTGCAACAACGAGTTTCTGGGATACATCGATAGCTTGCTGTCTCATCTTTTGCATTGAGACTCCAGGATCACCACTCATCATGTTGGCTTCAAAGTCTTCAAAAACAAGATGGCTTACGTTCCCAAGCAGGAAATCAATGGCCGCTTGACTGAAATAGTCATTGACAATACTAAGAATGAATTAGCTTATCGAGCTTCTGATCGAGAAGAGTTGACTCACCCGCTGTAAAATCTGGAAATAGAAAGTCCCATATCTGTCAAAGCACCCTTATAATCCCGCTTTCTGTTACGAGTAAAGTCTCCCTTCAGTGCAGCTGTAGAAGCATATTGCTTGGAGATGGCATCGCCATTATCAGCCCACAGAGTGTTGAACCATTGTTGGGTTTGATCGACTTGTAAACTGACATCTAATCCCTCATCCTTCAACTGCAGCTCAAGTGCTCGTTTTGCCACTGCACTCTGGACAACATTTGTCCGGTCCAGACAATCCATACAATTGGTTCTTAGAACGCCATTTTGCCTGGAAATAACCTTCCCATCGACCTCTACAGTATCTGAGAACAAGTCAAGCTTTTTGCCCAGGATTTCCATAAGAAGGCTGACATTCTCGAATTTCATGCCTTTACATATAGCGTGAAAATCAAACCATTCGAATCCAATGGACTTTTTGTTTTCGCTGGCTCGAGAAACATTGAGGAGAGTCATCAACTTCTCATACTCTCCGCCAACTATTGCCTCGGGCCCATGCTTCTCCACAAGGGAAGCCACCTGGATAGCTCCGTAACGATCAGTTATATTATCGAAATGCTTCTTGAAAGCTTCATAGTTTGTTTCGGCTGAATGATGAACTTGAGGCACAGGTTTAAAAGAGTAAGGCGACTGAGAGAAGAAGAGAGGAATACTGCCACGTATTTGGACGAACGAATGGATCTTGCTTAAAGGAGCCCAGGTAGAATCCGATAAGATCTGCTCCGTCTCCACACCGTTGGCTGTATTGCCATCCTCATCCACACCTCGACGCAGATATCTAAGTCCGGCACGCTTGACCGACCTTCTAGATATCAGTGTCAATAGAAATGATTTATCCGTACTCGCACGCGCTTTAGAGATTTGTTCATCCGAACTACTTGTTGTGATCTCATTGAGTTCCATAGAAGCCTTCTCAATACCAACCAAACCTATGATGGGTTTTGGTGGATTATTGTCCATTATAAATGACCGCTGTCCAACAAAACCTTGCATGATAGGCAAGGCGAGTGGAGCTTGACCAGCATCAATGAATGGTAACAGAAGGTGTCGATTCCAGAAGAAGAGTGGATCGACTTCCTTATGCAATGGTAACTCGGAATTTGTTTTCCTTTGACCGGCCAGACTTCTCGTAATATCATGATCGTAAGAGAAATAGTAACTCCTAGAGGCCCCAAACAAGACCTGTGATGTTCGCAGTAACTTTGGCAACATGCTTGCAGCAATGTCAACATTTTCAGCCTTTTCAATGTCTGTGGTCTGGTCAGGCTTTTCAGACTTTTCAGGCTTTTCATTTTCAGATTCCCCTTCAGAAACACTCAACCCCAGGTTCTTCTTCTGGTCCACCGCCCACCCTTTCTTCGAGAACCATTTTTGGGCGAATCTCCCATACCCCCCCTTCTTAGAGATGACATCTTCAGCCACGCTCGTCTTTGGTATCTCTGTGTTTGCTGTGTTTGCTTCGTCCTCCACCTCGTCGTTATTGGCAGAAAATTCACCCTCACTATCCGTCTCGCCCAAGCTATGCCCCTCATTACTCTGTAACAACCCCGCTTTCGTCCTCCCAATCGAATCATCCGCTTCCGCTTTAGAAGCCAAGGGCGTCAAGGCGACTCCAGTAATAACATATATGGGCTTTCCTTGAACTTGTGCGACTTGTTCTCTTTTCGTAATCGATATTAAGAAGGAGCTTTTGGAAACCGTCAAGAGACCTAGAGGATATTAGATATAAAGCACGACTAGACATCCCAGATCCATACCAATAATTCCAAATGCCTCAAAACCTTTAGCAGATCCCTCTACACCCTGAGCCTCATTTATTGGTCCAATATGCGCATCCTTATACGTTATCTTGGTGCTGGGGGCGGGGCGTTGGCCTTTTTGCGCCGCTGGTTGCAGAATCAACCCATCTACGGCGGCGAAGATAAGAAGTTTGCGAACAAGGCCAGGCATACTGGCTGCGTCAATATAATTCTCATCGAGGTTGTGTCGGGGAGGAAGGATGCGAGTGTTGGATGATTGAAATTAAACTTTTGGGATGAAGGATTGGATGAATGTTTTAGCTCTCACAGGATCAACAACCCACCAGGTACTAGGTTCATTACTGCAGACTGCCAACTCTGCCCTATGAAGCAGAAAAACAAGACTTTATCTGATTATTGGATGCAATTTTGGGTTCTCCAGAGATGGCGCTAGTCCGAAATGTCTCAAGCGAAAAAGAAAAGAAGCTCGCTCGCACTGCAAAGATTTCTTCAACTCTACAAACGCGCGTCAAGATCATCTCTCATCATGGGAAAGAACGGAAAATTCGGTAAAGATTATGGAAAGGTCGTGGGTAAAGACCATCCAGGACGACCAGGATGGAAAGGTCCAGGATTCACGAAAAAGACCGAACTAAAACCAAAGAAGGCCAAGCCAGGAGAAGAGAGAGAGTTGGCCATGAATCCAAAAGAATCTCTGGTTCCGGTTAAGTTACAGCAACTTCTATTGAATATCTTCAGAGATACGTTTTCGGGTGTCATCGATTCTGATGACTTTCGTCAGCTGTTGCAGGATGTCAAGGGTGCCCTATACGACAGAGACTTTAGTCGGGCATTTGAAAAGGAAGAATACCTCGAAGTGTATTCTGCAAGATGGTCGCCTAGCAGGTCATTGTGTTATGCTTCTGTTCTCTTGGACCTCCAAGAGCATTTTGGAGAACTGCTCCCTCGTGATGGGGACGCTCAGTCGGAAGTTGACTCTAAATTAGCGATAGACTCTCCATCCACGACATCTTTTAGGCCAAAAACACGAGTTGTATCAATTGGTGGAGGCGCAGCCGAGATTGTCGCATTTGGGGGTTTCTTAAAGCATAGAACCACACCTTCAGCTACGGGAACGACTCCAGAAAGCGCCGATGAAGCAATGGCTTCTCTCACATTATCCGATAGCAAACAGGAAATTGAATTGTTCCTCGTTGATACCGCATCTTGGGCAAATGTTGTTAGCAAACTTCAAACTGGTCTCACAACTCCTCCACCAATATCTAAGTATGCAAGCGCTGCTGCCAAAGAAGCAAATTCGGCTCTTATCCGACCTGAGGATTTCACTGCCAAATTTCTGGAGCATGATGTGTTTGCAATGACTCAAACCGACCTTGATAATCTCTTCGGCACGAAGCCAGTTCTTGTTACTTTATTCTTTACCTTGAATGAATTGTACACAGCATCGATTAGCAAGACGACCGCTTTCCTACTAAAAATTACGTCACTTCTTCCATCTGGGTCGTTACTTCTAGTTGTGGATAGCCCAGGATCATATTCAGAGACCAAGGTTGGAACAGAAGAGAAGAGATACCCAATGAAGTTCTTACTTGATCATACTCTGATTGAGACGCAAAAGTCGGGGGGGAAAGAGAGCGTCCCTGATTGGGTGAAAGTTTATTCCGAGGACTCTCAATGGTTCAGACTGGGTGAAAACCTCAAATATCCAATCCAATTGGAAAACATGCGATACCAGGTACATCTTTACCGCCGTTCATAAACGAGACAGTTTCGATAGCAGCGATCACAATAGAGAACATGAGTTTTGAGCATCATAATCATAATTCATTATTCGTAAAGACATCGTCAGGGTAATCACAAAATGCCAAACTCAACCCGTTGGCTAATACCGACTAAACATCAAAGGGACCAATGCAGTACTACTCTCATGACCAAAGATTCCTCTGGACTTCTTTGGCGAAGAGAAAGAAGCTCCCAATTGCAAAGGCTTGGGCCAAGTTGTCAACACCCGTTCTTTCACATCTTGCGCCTTACAGAACTCTTTGCCAAGTTGCTTTAACACGGCTTCTCTTGCCTTTTTCAAAGCCATCATCCTCTTATCAGGGTCATCAATCAATTCCTGTTGAGCATCCTCCTTTTCAAAGTTGCGTTGAACGCCTTGTATATTGGGATTGAAAGTCATTGGCCGGAATAATTCGACTGAAGGTGCAGCTGTCGGTAGTGGAGCTGAACTCTTTAGCTTTAACTCTTTACCAGAATCATCATCCTCCTCCTTCTCCTTCTCTTTCTGCTTATGCTTGCGTCTCCGTCTATGATGATGCGATCTCTTTTTCTTCAGCTTCGTCCCAGTAATCGATGGCCCCTTCATGCCAGCCAACGTCACGCCAGATAAAGTATCAATAATCCCCGGTGCCTCCTCAATATCATACAGTTTACTTCCTCTCTGGTATTGCAAACTTTCAACATCAGATCCACTCGGCTGAGGTAACCAATCTTCACTTCTTCGACTATTCCTCAACGTCAAAGGCGCCAATGCCCGTTCCCAAGTTCCACCATTAATCAACAACGTATTCTCAAAATCCAATTCTTTCACCGTGTGTCGATGTTCACTTATAAAATCCGCAACCTGCTGCTCCGATACGGTAGCATTTCTCAGTTGCATGTATCGCAATTTGGCAAATACCATCGGGGGTCTTGTAGGAGCAGCTGGCAATGGCGACATCGGGGATGTCACTTCTCCAAATAATTTTACCGTCTCTCTTGGAGGCGCAAATAGTGGATCACTAAATAGAGAGAATGGACAAGGACCTTTCCGCCCATGCCATCCAAAACTCACTTTCTCCAAACCCGGTGCAAAGTTCCTAATATAATCATCCAAAATCTTCAAATGATCATATCCAGGCATGAAACTCTGAAAATCCCATGAATCCATCGTGATACTAAGTTTTCGCACCTGTCTCCATCGTCGTCCTGCAGATGGTGTACATCCAAACCCAGGCATATGACGTAGATATTGAAGTCCAGATGGATGGATATGAATAGAAAGCTTATCCAACTTCAATGCAGGTGCCCTCTCAATGGCTATCCGCAAGCTTATAAGTGCATAATCAACGATATCTCTCCTTTACCTCTGCGCCGGATCCTGATCTGGACATGTGATCGTCAGATGTCGCAAACTGGGTAGATGGGATAGCGCTTTGATAAACGCGGGGATGTTTGTTGCGGCGTGAAAGAGAGGGGGATATTGCTGTATCAATATCTCGCCTAGCTCAGGACATCCGTATTTAGGACGTCGATTGCTGGGTTTCTCGTCGTAAGAAGCTATGCTGGTATGAGGCGTTTACAAAAAGTTTACCTCCTGCCCAGTCATGGGGTTTAACAATGGAGGCAGAAATGTAGTGTCGGAATGCGGCATGTAGAATATGAGGTGCTGGATATGCCTTCCGATTCGAGCGAGGGCTTCTAGACGAGAGGGTCGGGTGAGAGAGGTGGAGGTGAAAGGGTAGAGGGTCAAGTCCTGCTTGATGATATGATACCGTCGTCAATGATCCGTCTAAGCGTCAGATTGACGGATTTGAGATTGCATATATTATTTAAGATTGACGAATGAACCGAATATAGACGATTGAACAAAGGGGTAACAATATAGTATTTCAATTGCAATCACAATGACAACGATCCTCGTCGTCATCAACGAATTTGAAACAAAAATCGAGTTTTTACCACCTCGCACCAAATATAAACCTCAACTCAAACGAAACAAAAAAGATGTACGAAACAAACCTCAGTGCCTTCCCACACATCTATATAATAATGCCGCCCCCTCTCCTCACTACTGTATGTTCCTCCTTTCCCAAAATCCCGCATTTCCTCCCCTCCATGGAAAAATGCACCCAGAACCACTCAACTAACCTCTGACTCACACTCACACTCACACTCACACTCCAATTTCGACACCCCCTTCAATGCAGCCATAATGCATGCATGCACCAAACCACGCACTGAATATGACCGACCGATAGATACTATAGGTACAAGACAAGGTTCCACCAACAAGGAGAAGAAGAGAAGAAAAACGAAACCAAACCCCCAGGAGCAACGAGACTAATAAACGCGAGAATCTTACGAAACTCGCGAACGCTAAACCACGCGATGAGTGGGACTTCTTTCCCCCTTAACACGTATGGTTTCTTCCTGTACAGCACAAGTACCGCACAAGTACAGCACAGTAGAACTTCCCGTATGCAGTGAGTGCGAAAAAGCACCCACGAATGGGGAGGCAGGCACCCCATTCACACGGCTCGGCTCGGCTCGGCTCGGCGTGCATAAATTTACCTACCAGTCAGATGAATGAATGAACGATGTGATCGTCCGAGGAGAGGAGAAAAGAGGATAGGAGAGGTTGAATTGATCTTGATCTTGGAGGGTTTGTACTCACCCCGTAATTAACCGAATTGATAGACTAGCTATCGCCGGTGAATGGTGAACGGGGTAACAAGTGGTGGTGGTGGCGTTTTCAGATAGTGTTGTCGTTCGTTTAGGATACAGTACATAGTATGCAGTACGAGTAATATATATTGGTTGGAAAAGAGAAGGCGTTGTCGACACATATTAACTACTATGAGGTTAAACGAGAGATAGACCAACAGGACGAGACGAGGGGGTGGCCCACTCAACCCAACCAACCAACCAACCATGAATGAGATGGATGGAAACACAACATACATCATCCCATCATAAAAACAACGTCAATGCGTGCGCGCTTATTCTAAAGTCATTGGTTGTTGTTCTGATGCCATACTATAGTACAAGCATTCAATATGTAAGTATGCATCGCGATTCTAGTCTTCTAATGGCAATTTAAGAACGGGGATTCCTTTCCCTTAGTTTGATACCGCAAAATCAAATCATGCAGCCAACTCGCACAGGAAATTTCATACACGTTCATCTGTGTTTGCCCTTCCCGCGTAACACTCGCTCATCCATCCATCCATCCATTCGTTTATTCACCAAACTTACAAATTCAAAATTCGCACGATAACTCAAAAACAAGAGTAGGAGATCGATGCAATCATATCCACGTATCTGATTTTCTCCTCCAATTCCATTCAATCCCCTGAATTGTGCTCTCCACTTTCCTTCCTTTCCACGCCCACATTATCAACTCCCCTGTCATAGAAGCCAGAATATCCAATCCCATCCAGATCGGAAGAAACTCCTTCGTTTCTCCATCCACCATCTCCCATCATCCAACATCTTTCATTATTCTGCCATCCCGCTGTTCGAACTTTCCAACTCCAGGTTTCAACCAATACCATCCATTCGAGATCCTTCCATCTGAAATGAAGCGTTTTCATCTGTTTCGAAAATACAAAGTTTAAATCAAATTGGAAGCTCAAGCTGGCCAACTAATCACCAACTATGCCAGTAAGCCTATTATATCATTTAGCCTCATCGCCTGGCCGTTTCCTATTCCTCCAAAACGCCATTATGCAAAGGTTATACTTTTGATCAGTTCCGTGTACCTCCAACCAACAATTCCTCCTTGACACAAAAACTTTGAAGTGGTTAGGTAGAAAGAGAAAGAGAAAGAGAAAGAAAAAGAAAAAAAAAACAAAAAGAAAGTCGCGCCATTAGAATCGCGCACAATAAATATTAACATGCTTTTTTCGTGTAAATTAAGCTGGGTATCGTGATGAAAATGCAGAATGAAACGCGTTGTGTGACATTGTATCATGTAGTGGTTAGTGGTTAGGGAGATGAAGAATTTTCGTTGATTTTGATGAGGGTGGTTTCGGAATCTGACGACGGAGTGGTTGTAGATGGAGATGTAGATGTGGGTTTGGTATGCCTTTTTTTCGAAGCTTGGCCATTTTCGGGTGTGCTTTTGCGAGTGAGAGAGGAGTCTTCTGTCTCTTCCGGTATAGTGGCAAATTTCTTGAGAACTTGCTTGAGAGCTGGTCGTCGAATTGGTTTACTGTCGAAGATTAGTTTCCCGCAAGCAGGCGTAAGTGATAGAGAACAAACCTGAGGAAATGATCCATTCCAGACTCATAACATTCTTTGACGTTACTCTCTTCGGCGAAAGCAGTCAATGCTACAATTGGCGCAGAATAACCCATTTCTCTAATTAGTCTCGTACTTTGTAGTCCATCAAGGTTTGGCATTTGAATGTCCATGAAGATCAAGTTAAAGAACTTGCCCTCTTCCATACTTTGCTTTACCACGTCATATGCTTCCTGACCATCCTTGGCGATTACCACATCATACACATCCTCGAGTTTAAGCATACGAAGAACTACCTCTTGATTAACAAGGTTATCTTCAGCAACCAGGACGCGTACTTTCTTATCCCCTACTTTCTCTTTGACAGCGCGATCTATTGCAGCGAGTTGAGTTTTCGCGCTGTCATCCTTGGGCGGGGGCGTAGGAGATGATGTAAAGAATGGCTGTCTAAGCCCCACCAACCGAGGTTGATTGTCCATAGAATAGCCACTATGTCCCTTTCCAGGGGAACCTACAGCAGTTGTCGCATCAATGGAACCCCTGGAAGTGTGATGATCGAGTTCTGATTGCGAAACCATGCTAGCTGGTCGAGAGCCGATAATATCGGAACTAGAAGTACTTGGAGCTCGCTCTTTGACGAATTTCAATGGTAGTTGAACACTGAATGTGGAACCTTCTCCTAGCGTACTGACGAGAGAAATAGACCCTCCCATGAGGCCTGCTAATTGAGAACAAATACTCAATCCCAACCCTGTTCCTCCATATTTCTTATTCAAACCCAAGTCAGCCTGTACAAAGGGCTCAAAGACTCGCTCCTGTAGATGCTCAGGAATACCGGGTCCAGTGTCCTCAACCTCTATTGAAAACCATAAAGTTTTAGCATTACTTGGTGGAGGGGTTGCCGATCTTTCGTTTAGTTGGAGACGAGCTCTTGGATCCATGGGGTTGATCACTAGTGCAGTACCGGATGGCTTGGCGCCAGATCCTGCCCTTGAAATTTGACCTGATACATGTGCTGAAGTATGCCCTGAAACATTCGAGCCAGAGCCATCACGAGTTCTAAAGTTCTTCTTTTGTGAGCTCGGCTTCGATCCCATGGAATTTCGGCTGATGGTACCATCAGCTGGTGATTCCAATTCACCCATACATCTAATCCTGACTTCCACTTTCCCTCCTGAAGGTGTGAACTTGAGACTGTTGCTGACTAGATTAATTATGATCTGAAGGATTCTGTGCTGATCTCCCCATAAACACATATCCTTCAATCTACCAACACCATTAGGGCCCAGGGCTGGCAAAGGTTTTCCAATCGGTTTCTCAATCGCGGCTCCGTCCGTACTTTCAGTGCCCAAGAAGCGAACTCCAAAGTTGATATTACCTTCGTCCACTTGCTTTCGAAATATGTTCTTGATCTGGTCTTTGACATCAGACAAACGAAACTCTTTCTCGTCCAAGTTCAATTGCTGTCCAACCTGGTTCTTGCTGAAAGTCAAAAGATCTTTCAGTAGATTCAGTAACAGATCACCAGATTTGTAAACCGTTTTTAATGAACGTTTAATGCTTGGCAAATCATCTTCGCCCATGCATACGGCACACATCCCTAAAATTCCATTTAGCGGGGTGACAAGTTCGTGCGATATGTTAGCGATGAACAACGTTTTGCTCTCATTTGCTGCCTCGGCAGCCTTTTTTGAGTGTTCAAGTTGTTCCGTACGCTCAGCAACCTTGGATTCGAGACTCGTACATTGTAGCAATAATTCATCAGCCATTTCGTTGAATTTTGATGTTAAATCGGTGAGTTCATCGTGTATCCAATGTTTTCGATCTGGCACCTTGCCAGGAATTTTGAAATCTCTTCGTCTATCGGCCTCGGATTTTCCTGCTCTCGATATACGCCGCCCTGAATGTGTTAATTTCCTCAGTCGAACCAAAAATCCCGTTTTCTTCGACCTGTTTGAGCCCTCGCCAACTTCTTCATCAACATCAAACTCGTCATCTAAACTTGCACGTGGAGTATAGCCTGGTGGCTGAATGGATTGTTTCGTGGCATCTCTTAGCCTTCTGATTGGACGAACGCTGAAATGAGCCATGGGTATAACCTTGCTGTTGTTAGCATTCAAGCCCGAAAGGTTGTTTCATTGTTGAATTCAACTTTGGATATTAACAACAGTGACTGAGTTATTACTGAATTCTATTTTGAGTATTGACAGTGTTGGTGCTGATGCTGGTAGATCTCTTGTTGGCGCAGTTTTAAGGGATAAGTATGAGACAATGAATGATATGAAGGGGGCGCTGAAAACCTTGAAATTGCAACTTACTATAAGAAGAATTAACCCAAAAGTACCAAAGACACATGCAATCAAGATGTTCCTAAGCTTGATTACAGGCGCCCAGGCTTCAGAGTGAGCTTGTTCTACTATTACAAGCCAATCAGCCAGGCCAGTCTGTGGCCTCGCCCAGCCTACCGCAACCTTTGCTCCTTGCTCGTTTGTGGTTTTAATATAACTACTGGCGTTGTTGATCTTAGGGTTCTGGTCTCCAAACCCGTGTAAAATGCTTGGATATTGACCTTCGGTAAATTTCGAGGTTCCATATTCAGTTAAATTCGAATTGTAAACCGAGTGCCTATCAGTTTGTCCGGGAAGAGGATACGGCTGGAACACGTATTTGACAGCTGCCATTGTCAAGTTGTGGAGTTCAGGCTTGTAATCTGCTGTAGCCGGTCTCATATCGTATGAAAATTGGTTTTCTTGTCGATTAGTTCCAACTACCAATACTATCCCTGTGTCACCTAGGCCTTCCCGAGAGTAAACGATATCGATCAACGATGTCGCAGCTGCTACCACGGTCATATAACCCAAGACATAATCGTGGTTTGCATTCTCGACAATTGGTAATGTCAGCGATAACAAGGCATAAGTACTGTTGATCTGTAGAGGCCCAAGTAGGAGGGCAGCACTCTTGTTGAGTGGGTAATCTGCAAATGCAAATACCTGTGTAAAGTTCGTCCCTGGAGCACTTGAGTCCGGATCTGCAGTCTGAACATACGATATGTTTGGATATAAAGTCGGTGGGTATCCCTGATCAGCATCGCCCAGAAAAGCGGGCTGATTATTCGAGTTATTGTAGGGCAGTTCAATACCTGAAGCACCTCCAGGCGATCAGCATAAGCTATACCTCCGAGGAAAGAAGTACTTACCGGATGCATTAGCTGTGACACTTAATATCCCATTGACGGAACCCGTCTGATTCCTCGAAAATATAATGACTTGAAGCAATGCAGAGGGACCCCCAGAAGCCAAACCACTTTGTACGTCATCTCTTGCTTCGTCCCAATCCGGCTTCCCTTGGTAGAAATCGCGAATGGCCTGCTGAATGAGGATCCTGGTGACAATCGTCGAACATGTGGCCTGGATTAAAAGTAAATCGGAAGCAATTGAAGCAGCTCTGAGTGACGCGGTAAGACTGAGCGCATCCTCCTTGACGTTGACTGTGAAATTATAATTGTTGACCCAAGTAGCAAGAGCAAGTACAATCAACGGAAGAAGAGAGGCCACCAGGACTACGAGGCCAAGCTGCACTCTGATGCCGATCCTCATCTCCAAGCCGTTGTGTGGTTATTCGCAGACCGAATTGAGGAGGTTGTCTAGGTGTTGGATTTGAACCGAGTCCAACCTGATACTCGTTGGAATATTCGGAACAATCCCAAACAATTTCAGTATTGATTTGTTTCGGACAAAGTATCTTCGATGCATCAAGAGGATCTTCTTATCTTATCGTATCTGCCAAAGCTTTGGAAAGTCGTGGGATCACCTCTCGAACCTTGCCTTGCCGTCTTCCTCTGGGCCACCCCGCGTCGGTGCTCTCGAACGATTAAGGTTTTCGTCTATGTATCTATCCGTTGCATCTTCCGAACATCTGCATCATCATACTGAAGAGAGCGGTGAGAAAGAGAGGTAGGTACTGAATGATGGGGGAGGTTGTTGGAAGGGAGCAAGGAGAAAAGATGTTGATGAGAGATGTGGATTGATGGATCGTTCCCGGTGAGACTGGGATTATTAACGTTTGATCATGGTGTGCAAGCCCGAACCCTACACGTTCAGGTCAATGGATGATTTGTTACTCTCTCCGAGTGATGTTCATGTTCCGATAATACGGATGGATTACTAGGGAGAAGGATTGGTAAGTAGAGATGGTTCAAAATATCGAGGAGAGTTCGGATTCGGAGGAATACCCGAGTAGTACAGATAAAATTCATTGGTTAAAGGGGCAAAACTTCATGCAGCTGTCAAAGACTTAAGATCAATGCAGATATAAGATCTAGTCCTCATCAAGACAAATAACGTGTAGATCTTTCCGGATTACTCTCCGTACCGGTTGAATTCTCCTGCAAGTTGTAAGCGTATTCCCTTCTTCAGTTGACCTACCATCTTTTCAATAACATCTTATTCTTTCGTTGTTATACGAAGATTAGCGAGCGGGTTTTGATTATAGAATCCTAAGCTTTGATGGATCGATTGATCTCTCGAATTATAACGACCTGTAGGCTGTTCCTCTCTCTCTATTCCATCCAATCCCAACCTTCCCCTGCGTTCAATCAGTTATTCCATTCACACAAGATCACTTCACCACCAATGCACCTTCAAACTCAGATATAGAATTCGATTTTAATTCAAAAGATTCATAAAATACCATCCTACCACGCCATGATCTGAATCCGAACCTTTAGACCATGGAAAGTGTTAGGATGTTGCTCCAAATTGCATTGGAAAATAATAAACATCTTCTTGAGTCTCTCAGTAATAAAACCAGCCTTGTAAAAAGAGAGAGAAGACAGGCCCATCAATGATAAATACACAGGATTCCTCCCTTTCCCCAAGAGATCTCCAACAGCCATCCCAATACAAAAAGGAAATGCGGCGAATAATAAACAAGATAGAACAATCATTCAACAAAATCAACGCCAGCCCCCAACTCACAACTTTGCCCAGAAAATAAATGCTGAGGGCATTGCAAGGCATAATGTGAGGCGAATAATTAAGTACGTCCTTTGACTTCTCAAAAGTATAATAGCATAAACAACACAAAAGGAAATGGTTTCCTTTCGTTCATTCCTATCCAACATGACACGATCGTGTTTTGTTGTATGTAAAAAGGGTTTTTTGTGACACTTGCAACAACCACCACCCCAATTCTAACCCTTTCTGAATTTCAGATTCTTTTTCACATTGATAATCAGTACGCCGGGAAGGTTCGAAGTGGTATGATCCAATAAACGCCAAAGTATGCTCGAAAACGCCGGAAAATTGACCTATGCATCTGAATTACTTCAGACAGTCTCCGATATTTCATTATCTCCCAAGAAGCCTGAAGGGTCAAAGCTGTAGTTGTCATCAGCTCCACCGGTAGAATCATTCAGGAATGAATCAAAGTCGAAGTCTGTGAGAACATCCGTGTTTCCACCCATGGGGTTCTGGAATTCGAGCATGTCAAACTATCAAATATTAGTACTGAAACACACGACACAAAATGCAAACAACTTACCTGTGGATCATTCATTGGGAATGAAGTCATAGGATCAGGTTGTGATGACGAAACTCCAGCGTTCGGGGCAGACGTCATGGGTTGACCGTTGACGGGTTGTACAGCACCATTCGGATTCGAGCCATTGTTGAAAGGTTTCGTGTGGACCGGGGTAATCGGGGTCGCAGGGGTAGGGGTCGCGGCATCTTGAGCAGGGTCGGCGGAGGGTGTCGCACCAGCGGCGAGGTTTGCAGCGGATCCTTTCTTTGTAGCGCGCTGTTATCAATGTCAACATTTCTACAAAAATATCCATTAAACGCTAAGAAATTTACCTTTGTTTTTGTTTCCTTGGTCTCATTCTTCTTCTTAGGATTTGCCTTGTTCGACTGTTGAGGTGTGGGTGGTGCAGCCGTGCTACCTTGAGGAGATGGTGGTTGAGTTCGTCCGTTTGCGCTCGCATTGGCGGGAGCTGCAGGTGGAGGCATGTTTCGTTGTTGAGGTGTACCCATAGCTTGTGGAGGACCTTGAGCAGGGTTGGCAACCATAGGAGCACCGCCGTTTGGACCGTTTTGCCAATTGCCAGCTTGTTGTCGTGCTATCATCATCTGTTGCTGCTGCGACATTCCCTGTGGGTTAAAATTGGGGTGGGAGCTAGGTGGGCGCATGCCGTTGGCCATCATGTTACCATTCATAGGCTCCATCTTGTAGAATTGAGATCCCATTCCACCATCCATTTGTCCTCCTTGTCCCACGTTGAAGTTCATTGTACTTGGGGATCCTCTGTTTTGACCCTCAGGCAGAGGAGATGGGATTCCTGGGTTGTTCATGTGAGGAGTCCCACGCTTCATCTGCTCATTTGGGTTTGGTGAGTTTACTGATCGGGGGCCACTTTGTGGTGAAGTTCCTTGTTGGAAGTTTGGTCCATTGGGTCCCATGCCAGGGCCGCCTGGGCCGCCTTGACCGTCAGGTCGGATGGCATCCTGCTCTTGGCGTGCCATCATAAGTCGTTTCTTATTCTGCTGTTCGAGCAACATCAATTGCATTTGGTAGTCTTGCAACGCATGATTACCTGGACCAGCTTGCTGACCACCCGGCCCAGCTCTTACACCATTCTGACCCATGTCACCACCGTAGCCATATGCAGCCATAGCGTTACTATCAGCACCTTGTGTCATCATGGGCGATCCTTGATTTGGCGGTCCTCCCGCAGCTGCATTAGGCATTTGTTTTTGTTGATGTTGTGACAAGGTAGCTTGGTATGCTTGGAGATTCTTCTGTGTAGGATTTTGACCTTGGAAACCTGGGAACTGCTGAGGTGTCAGATTTGAATCGATACCATTTGAAAGTTGCAAATGAGCCGCTTGAACAGTATTGCTGGGGCCGGATTCTCCCACCTGTTGGGCTGGAATCCCAGTAGATTGTCCTCTTCCATTAGGTGCCATTCCACCTTGTTGACCATTAAAGGCAGGCCCATCAAGTCGAGGTCGCTTGGATGGAGATGGGGCGTTCTCGGCAGATCCTGGGGATTGAGCCCGTTGTGGATGATTACCGTCGGAGGGCTCTCTCTGCATAGCTTGTTGCTTCTGCATTTGCATCTGCTGCATCTGTTGCAATTGCTGGGCGTTTCTGCAACCAAGGAATGATCAGCATGAGTATGGTTGGGAAGATGGTTACTTACGGTCCACCGCCTCTACCATTCATCATGGCCTTTCGTGCAATTTCATTGGGTCCCATCATACTACCCTGGCCCATACGACCATAAGCTGCACCAGCATGCATCGGATTAATGTTACGAAGCTGTGCCTGATGCTGCTCAGCTTTCTGGCGCGATTGCTATGAAAAGTTTAGTAGCTGCTCCATGTGAAGCTCGTCAAGTTCAAATACCTGTGTGTGTGAGACGTATGAAAGAACATTACGTGCATCTCCTTTGCCTCGCTGAGCATTGAACATATCCCAGAAAAGGCAAAACCATTCATAGAGAAAGCAACTCTCTGGGCATTCCTTGGGAAGATTTGGCAGAGGAAGATCATTGGGTCTCTTTGAATCAATATCAGCTTTAGAGTCATCTGCATCTTCCGCGTCACCCCGACCAGGGCTATCCTTGACGACATTAATCTGTTCATGATTCAATAATGTTCTGGCGCAATCAAACATGCCACTCTTGAGGAAGTATTCGTAGATGTAGGTGTTAAGTTGCGATCGGTTGTTATCATTACTCGTAGAATGTCGAGCAGCACCACCAGCTACTCCATTATTCATCATGGGTATCCCACCTCCAACGGGACCACCCATATTTGACATGCCGGACATGGTGACGTTATTCATCGTCGCAGAGCCTGAACGCGATCGAAGAGTGGTGGGGAAGTGTGGTTATGAACTTTGCAAATCCAAAACACTCCGTGAAGAGGAAAAAACCGTCCGTCAGCCACAGCTCTCTGACGCGAAGCGGTTGAAGGCGAAATATCGCACGACAGAGGAGTTGGGATAGATGAAAGCGAAGAGGATGGTAGTGAATATTCAAACTCTCGGATATCAATGTAATTGTACGTGGCGCGCCAGCTTGTGCCGTTCTTGAACGAGTTGAGGTGTGATTTGTTGGTGCAACGGAAGTGTCTCTCGGGGGGGGGACCTTTTTACAGTAGAAGCCAGTCAAATGCGATGAAGTCCGGGGACGTGTTGATGCGAGAAGCAAAAGGGTCTGAAGGATATTCGAGATTGAGATACTTCTTGTTGGGATGAGATTGCGCAAGTGAAGATATTCACCATGCGGGCTATTAAAGGCAGATGATATCGATGCCAGGCGTGTTCGAGGCTTCAAAAGATTCGGGGTGGTAGTTGTAGATTGTATGGGTTTCCAAGGTAGGTGGGTTTTTGGGGGTTTTGGGTCAGACCGGGAGACTGAAAAATACGTAGGCGTGATGTAAATTACCCCCTACGTGGAAGGTGCGTCTATGTTTCCAGTATCCTTCTCTCTCCAGATTTCACCACCTCAAAAACAAATTATACGGCAATCATATATAGCATAATATAATATAAGAAGAAGAAAAGGAGGATGGGAGTGAAGGAAGAGGGAGAGGGGTGCAGCAAGATCAAGATCAAGCAGCAGCAGCAGAAGCATAAGCAAATATAATTATGATATGAGTTTCTTATTTAATCAGATGATTGCTGGTTCGAATCGAATGTAGATATATACAGGATAAGATTTGGAAAGAACAAATAATAAGTTCGAAAAGAGAGGGGAAGAGGAGAGGCATGACGATAGCAGCCAATCAGATGGAGGAATCATCTGCGCTAATCTACAAATGATGCTAGCGTTGGCCTAATACTTGCGCTGCTTTGATATATGTCTGATCCAAGGTGATTAAAGCGGCACGCATCTCGATACATGCAATCCTATACGAACCAATCATAGCAGAAAGAAATGAGCTCGTGATTGTGCTGCTTTACGTGTTATCAGCGTGGCTCATCGAGATTTCGCTCGCTTACTAAAAGTAGCATGCGAATTAAGGGTATATTCTCTATCTTTCTCTTACTTTCCCTTCGGCAAGCAATATACATACGTACAGCAGGTTCGCGATCATGTGATTTCCACTCTCTCATCTCATCTCCTCTCCTCTATTTCTCTCCTCCCATCCTTTATCCATCAAAACATTAGACCTCCTCCATCCTCCATCCTCCATCCTCCCTCTCTCTCTCATCCTCTCCACCAGATCCAGTCTAACCAACACTCACGAAATGGCATTGCAAAATTGCAAAATTAATCGCATGTTGAACTTTCATACATACACATGCATATAAATCTGTATGCCCAACTTCAGCTACATGATTGAACACACTCCCACTCGGAGTGTACAATCTTCATCTGTCCTTCTCTGATCTATATGGAGAGGAGCTTCCATCCGAAATACCCCATACATAGCAGTTCTCCTACATCATTTGTGAATTCCACCCATCATCTCCCATTTTTACATCTTCGCTTGACAACTGCCACTGTACGCCTTGATTTCAATAACCATTCACACACATTCACACACTCACAACCTCACAACCTCACAACCTCACAAACATGACTTTAAAACAACGCACTTTATTGCTCTCATCACCCCAAAGTGTAAGAAAAACGACCGTCTTCCCAACCCCACATCCTCTCATACCATACAACCCCTCAATCCGAATTCATCCACATCCATCCACATCCACATCCACATCCATACCCATCCAAGCCTAAGCCTAAGCCTAAGCTCCAGCCAAGCTCCTTCCTTTTTTATCTTGATCAAATCGCCCATCGCCCGTTCAACTTGTATCATATTTCTTGTGCTTGTTCAAACCTACCTCCATCAATAACTAACTCCCCATCCGTGCCTCTCAAGCCCGTTTAGAGAATTCCATGTGATTAGATTCCTACATGTGCTAAGCTCATTGTATGAGTTGAACTCATTGTTTCACATCACTAACATAAGATAGAGGAATATTTTCGCCTTTTCGCTTCTGCAGTTGCCAAAAAATTAAAATCTATCTTGTAAGATAAAAGCCACATGAATAATGGCCCCACGTCGTCAAAGGTGGTATTGTTGCAGGTATTTACCGGGTTGCCAGTTCGTAAAGGGTAGGAAATGAATATCGTGTGCAAATATGTTTTTTTTAAATTTTAGTAGTGCATGTCAAGAGAAACACGAGAAAAGACCAGGCGCCGAAGAAAAGCAATCCGTGGAGTTTGGTAAAATGCTGTTCGATTTTCGCAAGCCGAGAAAACGAGAGGATGACCCAGGATCAATTGATGATTGTGTCCAAAGTACAAATGAAAGACGATGAGCCATTTTAAAGCAGTGATCAATAGTTCATCGAGGCCTATCGAACAGTGGCATCCCCTTATAAAGGGCCTATGCAACTGGAGCCGCAACCGGAGCAATTGGAGCACCTTCCATAGTGTTAACTATTCCAGTACCACCTTCTCCAGCGAGGTCACCATTAAGACCTTTTGATGGGCAGTCCCGAGCGATGTGTCCTTCGGTTCCGCAAGTGTAACAAGTCTTTCCAGCCTTGTTAACACCGCCGTTGGGGCTAGTGCACTCACGAGAACTGTGTCCAGTCCTTCCGCATGCATAGCACTTCATGGCCTGAGCCTGACAATCACGAGCAAAGTGATTTGGGCCACCACACTATTAGGAGTTAGTATGATCTAACCGAGATTTTATGGCCGAAGTGTTGCCGACGTGACATGCTACTGGAAATTTGGGAAATGTGTCAACTTTGAGAAAGATTGTTTACCTTATAGCAAGTGGCTGGACGAGGTCCACCAGCGAATCCACCACGAGGGGCAAATCCACCAAATCCTCCACGAGGAGCACCCAGTCCACGTGGAGCACCTGGGATTCCACCAGCTGGGTTTGGGCAAGCTCTAGCCAAATGGCCAGGCATACCGCAGTTGTAGCATCGACCGGTAGTTCCAGCGCCGCTAATGCGCAAGGTTGGGCAGTCGGCTTGAACGTGCCCTAAACCTTGGCAGTGGTAGCACTGCTTAGCCTCGGTAGTTCTTGGCAATGGGCAACCATTCGATTCGTGTCCTACAACAAATTAATAAGGCGCAATAAGTTGTGCTTTACTTTAAAACCTTACCAGGTTGCTTGCCTGGTAACAAAAATACATTAGTACCAAGCGTCATTGGGGGTGCTTCAGCATGTACTCACAATTGTAGCAAAGGCGTTCAGCAGAAGCGCATACTTCAGCATAATGACCAACGTTTCCGCACCTAAAGATACAATTGTTAGTGTTACTCTTTGAAACAAGAATGTTGTGCAACGAAAAACACGTTGAGGAGTTCTATGACTTGCCGTCGTGGAGACAAACCCCAAGACTGAACATTTCATAACATCCGAGAGAGGTGGAAGAACTTACTTGTAGCAAGCACGACGAGATAATGAGGACATGGCTACTAATTTATGTGACTGTAGTGTTCCATCATCAGCACGGCAAGTAACAAACGCGCCATCTTCCGTTGCCCATTCTTCAACAATCTTCTTGCATCGATGCGGTGGCTCATCTGCTCGATCCGATCTTAACCAATCCTCAACTGCTGTGGCCGGCATATTGGTGACTTTTGCTGTAAAAATATTTATCGATGAGATAGGTTGGCATAGAGATGACCAGCTTCTGAGCATTGCAGTTGCATGACCAGCATCCGTCAGGCTGCAGGGTGCATGATTCTTGTACAACGTTGAAGCATAGATTAAGATGGTGATACTTTATCGATACCTGACGATTCCGGTCGTTCATAGGGCAAGGGTTGTTGCTGTCGTACTTATATCGAGGGTGAAAAGGTCGGATGTTCGATAGGTTTGGATATCGTCAAGCAGATGTGCCACCTCCTCCCTCCTTTGGCTTGTTCGAAGCCCAAGATATCATTGATCAAAGAAACGTGGGGATCGCAAAGAAGATGCAGCCGGTGTGGACGATCCTGTAGTACTTCGTTTCCATCCCCATGCCCATTCCGGATTCACAACCTCGACGTAAAGCAGGAGGCAAATAAAAATAGATCAACTCACAGATATTTTTTTCCCTTCCTTTTTCCCTTCCTTCCTGTGAATTTTCCTTACTTTAAAAAAAGTATTCAACCTGATCCTTCAACAACAGCTACGACTTCCGTCTTCCTTCTTCCTCCCGTGGTACAAACGTTTCGCAAACGAGACTGCAGAATTGTGTGCGATGGTTGGGTGTTTTGTGGAGGTATTCGGAAGGCAAAAGTCTCCAAGAGATTGTCCCTTTGTGACCTGAAAACTCTAGCAAGCAAAGATCCGAATCCCAAATGGGACTAGCTTGAATGAGCTTAGGTTGGGCCAATTAGTACTCAGATACCTACCTAGTTTAGGGATTTTTAGGTAAGCTCGGTAAGCTCGAGGTTGAGGTGGGGCCAGGATAAAAAGGTGTGATGAACTAGTGGGTCGGTTCTTGGCGCGCACTTGAGCTGAGAGAGGCAATATAAACATGTATTCATTACTGCAACCGCTGTATTATTAATGATTTAATAATAATTAATAATAATAATAATGATAATAATGATGATTATATATTTTAGCTGAAATGAGGCTATATTTTTATGATGATTGTATTAATTACTATTTACTATTTTATTTACCATTTACTATTTATCGATTCTATCTATATATGATATGATATGATATTCAATGATGGGAAAGCTCGTATAGAATCCCGTCCGTGTGCACTACAAACATACACCAATCATTCTTCTACTTGTATTAAATTAAATTATAAATTATAAATTATAAATCATAAATCATAAATTATAATCATCTTATATATCCTGGTTTCCTCATCTCATTATCATATCCCCTCTGCCGCCCTATCCCTTGCCCTGAAATTGGGCGGCGCAGTTCTCTCATCCTCACTCATCCTTCCATCCACATGCTTTCAACTCAACAATGGAGAGACTCGAGAGGGATGATCACATCACAAAATCATCGCATCGCGCAGAAGACTTCCAAATCACGATCCCATCCCCATCATTTAGCCTCGCAGCGTCTGGGGGCACTGACGATACCCGGATCTCAGATTCCAGATTCCATACCTTTGGTTAAAGAAAGGGCCTTGCTTGCACGCGTAGTCAGCCAATCAGAACATGCTCCGTGCATCCGAATGCGACATCTTGCACTTCTACGTGCAATGTTGTGTGATTGGCTCTTCTGCTTGCAATATATTTCATATTTTATATTTCTCACATATCTATTGATCTACCTTTTGGAACTCCCTCCTCGAACTCTGATGCTGGATCCAAGCCAAGCCAACCTCTAGGCCAACGTTGCCCATGAGTTCATCTCCTCAAATACTATACACCGATGCACAAAACCCTCTTTATTCAATTCCTTGGATAAGTTCTCCGGATAAACACACAGAGCCAAGCCCAATTCAAAAGCCATAAGCTACATTTCAACAGAAACTCCAAATACTATGCTAAACGTCACCAATATTCCTTAGGTGTATATGCATTCAAACGCCTCAAAGATCAATGACTCCGTTTCCCCCCCCACCTCAAGTCCATAGTTGTGAAGCTTAACTCTCCCAAGACTATTTAGAGAATTGAAACGAGGTCCATCAAGGCCTCATTCCCGTGATGATGAATGTTTGCAAGCCTAATTGGCGCGAATGTATCACTGATCAGGTGTAAAAAGCCCTTAAGATCGGTCAGCTGAATGTTGATGCAATGCATCTTCTTCAAGAACAGTAGAACGTGGTGCTGCCTCGACTAGATATTCGATACCATCATCAGACATATATGATGGTGGTCGATTAGCTGTCGTGGGTCGTTCAGATGCTCGAGAAATTGAACGATTTGGTGCTGCTTCGTTTCGTTGCCAAAAAATCCTATTCGGATCGACCCTCTGTTTCTATTGTTAGATAATCATTCCGAGCTCTTACTACATACTGGAGAAACTTACTACTGACTCCCTCCACAATCCATAAGCTGGTGGCGGTACTTTGGTAGCTTGGCTTTCGATACCTGCCGCTTCCTCATCTCTTGCGAGCGCTACTGGTATAGGTACCGAGGTTTCTGCATAACCTCCAGGACCAACCATTGATGGAAGAAGTCGCGGATTTGGTTCTCCTTCTGTTGGTGGTTTTATAATCATCGAACAGAGGCGAATTAAAGAATGACAAAAGAAGATAGTGATTATCAGGATGGTCGAAATTAGGAGAGCATGAAACTCTTGGGTCTCTTCCCTATTTGATAATGATAATGCAAGATATATCGTAAGCACGAGAACGAGAAACTAAAAATTGAATTAGAAATTGAGCCAAAGACAACATAGAAAAGGGGTAGCACATACCAGCCCAGATGTTAAGGAATGCACCATCTTTTGACGTATTCGTTTATTCCGAATCCTTGGCGTACACGTTCTGCTACTTTCATCTGTCCTCCCCGGAGTCTCTCTTCTCCTCCTACCTCCATTTTCCAACTCAGCCAGATGGTGTTCAGCAGGATCTACACTAAGAAACCTGCGGTCCGATCGTCTGTGTACTTGAGGTGGGATCGTTGAAATTGGAGAGGAAGCCGCAGGAGCTTGTGTAGATTGCGAGAGCCGATTAGCACTACGAGAGACGACAGGCGCCAATGGGGATTCTTCATGTGGAAATAATGTTGGCTCAATAGCGATAGAGTTTCGGCGCGTCGAACTTTGACTTATCGTAAGGCCAGGGATATGGATTCGACTTGATGGGAGATTGCTAAGTCCGACCAACCGTGGAGCTTTAGGACTTCCTGGGGAAGGACTTCTGGCGCCAACGCTTGATCGCCCGGAAAACAACGAATGTAAACCGCCCCGAATATCTTCCAATTTCGTTTGACGCCTTGCTGGTCCGGCCGATGGCATATCCCTGTGTCCATTCCCATTCTGTTGGGGAGGCATTGTGCTTTGATGTTTCGAATTATGTCGAGGAAATTGAGTAGAATTGATATTCCTAGATGATGGAAACAATATCTTCTTTTAAAAGGCCCAAGTTTCTTTTGTCTGCGCAACCCGCGAAGCCTCTACGATGTTTCGTTTTCGACGTCGAGAGATGAGGCCGTGTCATCAAGACCTTCTATTAATATGACTTGAAGACATCGGGTTGAATTAAAGGTCGAATTATGGTAGTAAGTAGCTGGAGATCCTCGACAACCTGTCGTCAGATGGCCGAATCGAAAGGGCAGCAATCGTCCGCAAATCAGAATTCACCAGTCGACAGGATATGCAGACAGCAGCAGAAGCAGAAGGATTTGAAAACGATATGGGGAAACTGGGCATGTCAAGTAACAGTAACAAGCCCAGATGCATAGAAGAAAGCGCCCAGACCAAGAAATGACCAAGGGAGTGATGAGTGAGAGAAGGATACGAAACGTTTAAGTGAGAACCCCCTCGCTCCACGAACAGAGTCTCCAAAGAACAGAAATTGCTTCGAAATTGGCCACTGAACAGAAAAGAAAGTAGGGGTATGAAGAGGTAATGAAGGATATGTACGGAGAACCCAGCTCACGGACTTCAAACTCAAACACAAACAGCAACAGGATAGGACAGGATAGGACAGGAGAAAAAGCTTCGGCCGATGCGGATTGATGAATGAGTGGAGGGCAGGTCGCTCTCTTGTGGTGGTAGAAAAAGAAGAAGGGAAAAAGCAAACCAAGTAGAGAACTTGGTCAATGATCCTGTCGATCTCTCATGTCTCACCGACCATGGACGGGTAATGGGCAAGAAATAGAAATGGAAATGGGAATGGGAATGGGAAATTGAAAGTATTCGTTCCATACAATATGCAATACTATATCAAGTGGTCCTGCATGTACGGAGTAAGAATGAAGCCTTTGAAATTTCATGTCGGTTTCAATGTGACGCACCAATGAAATTTCTAAAAATTCGTTATCCTGATCTCGCCTAATTGATAACTGTATACCCGTTCAGACAATGGGTACAAAATTATTCATGCCCGATTCTGTATATTTCAGGACAGGACAGGACAGTCTGTGATGATATGATACACCTATCATTGTACCCATGGCCCTTGATTTAAAGCATCCGTAAGGCTTATTGTTTCGCACCCATATCTCCATTCCCTTCGACGCCATCCGACAACCTGCAGAGGTTTTTCTCAGGCTTCCTGCTTCTCGTTTCATCAACGCCGGATTTTCCGTATGACTGTTTTATTTGGGTATCATTTCATTGCCTTTGACCTCCTCATTCGGTGTATCGTCTCACTTCAATTCTCCCAGGAGTAACGTACGATCCGAAGAAGCGGTCAGGACTAAAAGCCTGTGTTAGCAAGACAAGATATAGGATGGGAGAGAGAAACCGTACTTATAGGATCTTTGCCGGGTGATAATTCGGCGCAGTTCACCGTTCCTTTATGCCCAGGCAGTTTGTATAGGATTTTACCACTCTCGTTGTTCCAGACTACAGCGGTGCCATCTCCAGCACCAGCAGCAATCTTCTTTCCAGTCGAATCCCAACTTGCCCGAATCAAATTCTTCTCCATTCCCGAAGGCGCACCATCAAATGTTCGAAGATGTCGTTCAGTTGGCGCAAATGGTCTTATATCCCATGTTCGAACTGTGGAATCCATGGAATTCGATAAAAGGGTTTGGGAATCCGGCGAAACACGAAGTGATGTAATAGTATCTTGATGGCCAAGCATGGAATATACCACTGCCTTTCTCCTCATATCCCACACCTTGATATCATTGTCGATTCCACCAGAATACAACTCATTCCCAGCTTCTGCCAATGCCACGGCTGTCACAGGGAATTCGGTAGGGATGAAATCGACCGCAGCTTTTGTCCTTGGGTCCCAAATGCCTATATATCCATCGTCTGATCCACTTATGAGAAGTTCCTCTCCTCTCTTGCTGACATCCATGCAATTGATGACTTCCTCGTGTCCAACATGTCTTCGTATCCTCGTACCAGTCTCTAGATCCCAACTGGCTAGATGCATATCCGCGGAAGCCGAGAATAAGACCCGTGAGTCGCGCGACCATTGTAAATCTAATACTGCGCCCTTATGCCCTGTTAAAGTTCCATAGTTTTCGCAGTCTCCATATGTTCTCCATAAATCTGAAAGAATTAGTATGCATTGAACCAAGAACGAATATATGCCGCTCACTTATTGACCTGTCCATTGAACCTGAAGCAATATAGTTTCCATTCGGGTCAAATTTGGCAGCGAATACCTCTCCCGAGTGCCCTTCCAGCTGCATTACTGGAGCTTGTAAACCACTCGTCCGTGCCTAATTCAAAAAAGTCAGCGAGGTGCTTCCTAAATATCAGTTCACCTCATAAGCATTGATATGTACGTACTGCTTGTATGAGTGCGCCATTGCCTATTGAGCCATTTGTAGTAGCTACAGCAGTACTCTCGTTCCCTATATTCTGCCTCTTCACAACCACCTGCGAGGACCCAAATGATCCGGAAGCCGGACGTTTTCCTGAAGACATGATTATAGCTTTTGCTGTTAAGCTACGCGTAAATTATAGTAAGTTAGGTACGAATGTTCAAAGCTGCGCGCTGTCAGTATCAACAACTTGAGAGTAGAACGCAATATGAATTTATGAAAAGTACGCTAAAGTGCGGCCGCCTAGCGCCGGCTTGTGCCTGGACCAGCTTGAGCTTCAATGGGAGAGATATGAAATGATATCACAACCCGATTTTCAATCAAATTCGATTAGTTACGATACAGGAATATGGCTTCAAACAAAGCCGCCAGAATGGGCGAGGAGTAAGTTACCTTTTGTAAATTATCAGGTCTATATATACTAATGCACGACTCAGGGTCTGGAAGTAAGTACACCCACCAAAAACACAAGAAACATCGTCATATTTCATATATGACAGCTGATGAGCATTCAGAAGTCGTGTAGATAAAGTCAACGCCGAGCTCGTTACCCTCACTTACGGAACTATTGTCGCACAGCTTTGCAAAGATTATGAAAGCGATTATGTGGAAGTCAACAAACAACTTGATAAGATGGGCTATAATATTGGACTACGATTAATCGAGGACTACCTTGCCAAGTCAAATACCATGAGACGCTGTGCGAACTTTAGGGAGACTGCGGAGATGATTTCCAAGGTACGGCCCAGATGGTCGTTATGCGGCTTGCGATGCTGATAGGAGACGATAGGTTGGCTTTAAGATATTCTTGAACATTACACCGATAGTGTCGAATTGGACGAGTGATAACAAACAATTCTCCCTGATATTCGAAGAAAACCCATTTGCCGATTTTGTGGAATTACCAGATGATGGAAGAGCACAAGATGAGCTATGGTATTCGAACATCTTCTGTGGGATTTTGAGGGGCGCACTGGAGATGGTGCAAATGCAAGTGGAGGCCCACTTCATTAGCGATATTCTCAGAGGTCATGATTCAACCGAAATGAGAATCACTTTGGTCAGATATATCGACGACGAGATGCCAATGGATGATGATTAGGAACGGATTTGTATCAAGCGGGTGAGTATACTTGTGGCGTTTCGGGTCTGGAGGGATATCATTGCGAGGATTTGAAAGACATCGGATCTTTATGGCTCAAGGTAGATTATAAAATCTTGGTTTTGATGTCAAAAAAGTATGTATGATGTTGAGACTGTGCATGACTGGTAGAAGTGTCTACATTGATGACTTGCAATTTGTGAGTAAATGCACCGCCCCCAAAACTTGTAATACTTGTCATAGCATGCGTTGCTTTCTCGGGGTCAGCAGTTTGCAAGAGGAAGGTGCAATCGTTGGAAGCTGTACTCGTATACATGAACCATAAAA
Organism: Monilinia vaccinii-corymbosi; assembly: GCA_017357885.1. Lineage (NCBI taxonomy): Eukaryota > Fungi > Ascomycota > Leotiomycetes > Helotiales > Sclerotiniaceae > Monilinia > Monilinia vaccinii-corymbosi. Next base: position 3,065,544 of record CP063407.1, on the reverse strand, counting down.
GGCTCATTTTATCTCAATTCTACGAAATCACAGCAGACTCAAGCTCTCGATTTATCTTTATCTACTCGAGTATCACCTACACGATACTTTACCGTTTCCACTGCTCAATAAGCACGACTGTCATGAGGGCTCGCAGAGAGAAAAAAAGATAGACTCCTGAACAAGCACGGTCGTAGTGCAATCATTCGAGATGCACCTATCAATTAGAAGGAAAGGGAGAGAACGAAATCGATCGAAAAGTCTGGTAGAGTTGCGATGATTCGTACTTTCCTCAACTCGGGAGAGGCCGCAGTCCTTCGGGCTGTAGAGGGGAGAAATGAAGCCGGCAAGATTGCGGAGAAGAATACGCATGGGGATGGAGAGTCTATTTTAGAGAACCAGGAATCAGGAGCATGACTACAATGAAAACTACCAGTTCCTTAAGCTTCCACGATTCGCACAGCTAAATTGCTTGAAGCCAGGTGGACGGAGCTTAATTGCCTGCAAATTGTCTTCCTAGGCCACCAGATATCGCCGCACCTGGATATTATGAGTCCTCGCTCGCCACAGTATAACACCACAAGATCTAAACGTCGGCGGTAACAAATAAAACCAATAACTCTGGAGAACCAACCACCGAGCTTGAATGATAGGTCTCCAGGTCGCAACCGAGATGTACCTGATCTGAACGAACGGTGCAATAACTAGTGTTGGTGATGATGCAATAGCGATAGGCAGGACAGATCGATTTGTGGGCCATACAAACTCGAAATAATCATCCAACATGGGATGCACAAAGTCTAGTCTCAGTTCCCAGCGGTAGTCATCGGACCTTCACTCGAGTAAACTGCTTTCAATTGTCTTGGAAGCAAGAAGCGAGCAGTTCCTCACCAACTGTGAGAGACGAGACTGCCTACTTGCTCCATTCAAAGCTCATTTCAGCCGCCTTCTAAACAATGTCTACAGTGAAGTATACGAATTCTTTTCAATTGGCAATACATGAATTATTTCACCTTGGTCACATGCATTCGGTTAGCCTTACAAAACCCCTGATCATCAAAACGGTGAAATCTACCAACCCCGTCCCTCAGATAATGCAATGTACAGTGCGAGTACAAAGCCCACCGCCGTCAACGCAGGAGGTGCGTTTTGGCCTGAAGCTTCTACAGATACAGCCATACTTCATTCAATCCTCTACTAGGAGGGGATCCAAAATTCGACGGAGAGCTTACAATTTGGGGATAAAGCCTCGAACGACATGAATAGGGGGCTAGGCGTTGCTCTTCGAGGCTCAAGGAACTCGACTACGCGGATATGGCTTGCTTGTTGATACATAGCTTATCGCCGCAGCCTCTGCTGGTTTAAACTAGCCATTTCTAGAATCTGGATGGTGGGTTCGATGCAGAAAATGTTATTGTTGGAATAAACTTTGGGCAAGTGGAGGTCAGTAATATATTCTTAATTCACGTTGTTATCATTATTGCTCAAGGAGTAGAATCTAGAGTTACGATGTGAGGCTATGGAACCGGAAGCCTACTTTCTCTCGCTTGTCTTTTCCCTTCATACAGAGCAGAGGCAACTTTCTGGACCTACACTATGAACTAGATTCGATATTCGTTAATAGTAGAGCTTATCCTGAACCTATGAATTCTATCCATAGGATTAAACTATGAGTGCTTTATATAAACCTATCGACCACGTATCTGTGAATAATCTCATCTACGACGTCGAGTATACGTATGGCTTTTCCTCCTGAACGAACCAGACTCCAGTGACTTAAGCACATAAATCTATACCTGATCACCCGCAATATCCCCAGCACTACGTACTCAACTTACTTACGGAGTTTCACAACGTCTTCAAGATGTCTTGGAGCCGCAGAACCCAAGATTCTGAACTTTGAGCTCTGAGCTCTGAAAGGAGGACTTGGCTATTATGAATTTTCTCCGTGGAAAGATTGGCTCTTACGACACCTGAAAGTGAAGTATTTATGATGCTTGATAACGACGGTAGATCAAGTTCGATGTTGAGCTTTCGTAAGGGATGTACGTAAACGTTATACTCGAGTAATGCATATGGCATATTGGAGATGAATGTGGCCGTAGAGCTCGAAGGAAAATGCTCCCCTTCCTCGTCTCTTGTACGAATCAAAAAGCATAACAATTGCAAGCACTTCCAAACTATTGGAAGCGCTAACTATGTATCCTATCTCATGGCAGATCTAGTTATCCACAACCCATAACGCTTATATATAACTTCTTGTCAACGATTCCCCTCCAATCACGTGTCTGAGCACTGAGCTTACTAATCAACAGCATCATTGCCAAAAACTCAAATACCCAATATATCAAAGATTGTTCAAGCTTCCTCCCATATTACAACGATTCCCCCTCACCCGAGAAGAATTAACAACTCCAACCTCCCTTCGCCAGTCCAAGAAATTTTTATCATCTTCCCACGAAAATGGCACCCAAATCCCAACGTGTAGTTGTCGAGCGCTCCGCTCGCCGCGCACCACAACCAAAAGGATATTTCGCAAGCGCATATACTGCAGTAACCGCACCTGAGAATGCCAGCGTGGTGAGAAGTATTGGGATTTTTGGTCTTGCTGTGGCGTTTTTCTCGAGCAGTTGGAGCGATTATCTTTTGCCGCCGTGAGTAGTTTCCTCTGTGCGCTTCTTGAAATTTAAAAAAAAGGATAGATATAGCTAATGGGGTTGTGTGCAGTTTGTAAAGAACGATGACTTATGGTTGAGGATGGTATGCTGGTAATGATACTGATACTGCCAAAGTGGGCAATGGGCAATGGGCGAAGAGAGATCGGGAGGACGATGAAGGGATACCTTCAATGATGACGGAAATGTACAATGGATTGGGCCGCAGACGGGTCTATAGCAGAGGAAGGGGTGTATGATAGGATGACGATGGGCAGATACGAAAACGGTGACATATGATGCAGGGAAATGATCCAGAAGGATTCTGAATGTGTACGTACATATTGGGATGGAAAATGAGGCGTTGATACTTTTTGATGAATGGATCTCTACTTCCTACACACACCTAAACCCTGGAGGCTGCGATATTATTCTATGATTGGATTTTTTTGTTGGTGATACCTGATTCGTGCTTATGAGATTGCGGGATGCTGTAGGTCTGTTTTACTGGTTAGCATGTCTTTCGTGGGAGGCAAGGTTGGAGAAGCAGACTGAACGTCATGCGGCATGCAGTGCTGAAAGGTTGAAAGTGTCTGAGAGCAAGTGTTCTCTTGGTATGCAAAATATTCGGAGAACCTTTGGTTAGCCGTGGCTGCTCCCCATGATGGTGTTTTCTACCCATCCCTTTCTGCGGGAAGGGGTGGCTGAAAATCCTCGTATATTGTCCTATTAGGGATGCATTTTAGATAACACATCCTCTGCGTCAAGACCTAGCTGTTGCCAATTGTACTTCCTCGCAATGTCTTTGCTTATTTTGGCGAAGAGATAGAGATTTTGGGGATTTGGCATTCGGTACAGATCTCCTGCTACAGTAAAGACCCAATTACTCATTTTTTTGCATGAAGATTTGATAAAGCCGCTCTTGTTCTAGTTGGGTGCAAGTATGTCATCTCTCATGACCAACTCCAGCAAAGGCTTGAAGCCTAGGCTCCTCCTGTCTTTGGCGGTTTGAGCCGAGAATTTGTTTTCAACCATGTGCTTCTGGCTTCACTTGATGCGTCTTGTCCCAATGGAAGGTATACATGCTCACATCTCCGCCGTACATGATAGAGCATCGCAGTGTTTCGATACATAGATCTATATCATTCAGAGTGAAAATCTGTGCCGATGAGATATGCAAGTCTTTACGCGCTAAGGTATTCTTTTCAGTACTCCAATTCTTGGGATGTAAGGCTGAGGTAACAAAACTCCTTGTATAGGCAGGCATAGTCGAAGTTGTCCCTGTGCCGGATCATTCTGGGGTGCAATTTGTGTCGGCGAAAAGAACCCGAACCTAGCAATGAAGAAGATGGTAAACACTGGTAGAGGCAAGGCATGACATGCTCCGTCTATGATTTTTGCCGCGTCGTGTATATCCTCCCCCGCGGCGACCATTTCCTCACATGTGGCCTTAAACAACAGTGTTGCTGTTGTCCAGCCAGTTGTTGAAAGGACATGGATTTTGAATTCAACATCTTACGTTTGACAAATTGATCCCAGGCACGCTTGTTCTCTGGTGAAGGCAGACCAGAGGGCAATGCGAGCGTGTTGTAGCCTAGGGCATGGCTGTTTGTCTCGTATATGATTGCCGACAACGCTAGAGCTGCGAGAGAGTCGGAACTGGATTGTAATCTCCCTCAGAAAGAAGGGTAGACCGGGGCTTGATGACATACAAAATGACCTAATCGCCAATTTAATCATAGGGGGATCAATGACACAATGCATTCGTTCAAAGAAGTTCTTTCCAAAGCTCAATCAAACTATATATATACCCACCCACCATGACGCATTTCAAACGGGGGCCAGGCGTGACGGAATCGCCGAATGAATCTCTTGCCATCACTGACACCGACACCGACACTGACGTACGTTCTTTTCAGGGAATAGTTCTCGACGAGACAACTAATCAGGCCTCATAATGCTATGCGGTGTAGCATTCCTTTGGTAATGCAGTACTACTACTACTATGCATACTCGAGTATAGCTGGCACCTTTGGCATTTCTTAAAAAGATTCAATTTCTTCTGTTTCTTATTTTCGTTTGTATAAAAGAGCCCTAATGCAGCCAGATGCTCAGTTCTGAACCAAAAAAAAAAAAAATTACAATGTACACAATCCCATGCCATTCATCTTAGATTCTCAGACCCAGTAGCATAATTCAATCCGATCCCAGATCCATCATATCATGTCCATGATCTAGGGGGGTATTTTTTTTAAATAGCAAAGTCATGATGCTGTTCACTCACTACAATGCCATCTTACTATGCCATGCCATCCATAAATACCAAGAATTCCAGACCAAGCCCTAGGCAATCTCGCCAAAGCCATGTTATGTTGTTGTAAGAGCTCAAACTGGGGATGCCTTAACATGACAGATCCCTCCATTTTTCATAAAATTCAGCGCCACCCAGTAAGCACCCACCTATGCAAAGAAGCCAATCCATCCAACCAAATAAAATGGCCACTTTTGCCAAACTCCGTGCCATATTGTGCTCATGTATTCATTTTTAATCGTAACGTAATTTCAAAGGAGAAATATTAATCATCATCCAAATCAATTACCTCCACCACGGCTGCCTTGGCCTCATTTGTAGATTTCTTGCTTGGCCTATCTCCATCTACCGAATCATCATCATCATCTTGACCCGTGGTTGACTTTCGTTTATGTGAAGGTTGCGGCTCTGGCTTTGGGCGCCAGGTACCATCCGCCGCAACCAAGATTGTTTTGACATCAAGATTATTTTGTTTCTGTAGTTCTTCCCTAACAGAGACCAAGAACTGATCGCATCGAAGGTTGTATGGGCGTGCGTCCGAAGAGCAAAGCGGACACTTCCAAACATCAACCATTGACGGTTGCCCTGATCGTTTCTGCTTGGTTAGGCGTGTCAACAAGAAAGTTTCGAGATCAAAACATTCCCGATGCAGGCAGTCTTTACCACGAACGGGAACTACAAAGATCGTCGCGGTGAAGGGATCCGCAAGGTCGATGGAGAGGTCGCTAGCCACTATTAATAGATCATCATCGTCCTCCGTCGGGCCTGCAAGTTTCTTCTTGATTTCTTCCACGACCTTAGCCGCAGGAATACTTTGTTCCTTGCACATATCTATAATCTCATTATGTTGTAGAATTTCAATCTCCTCCACAGCAATGAAGTACTCTCTCTTCTTGAGTTCTGTAGTCATCTTGGGCATCGAGATTTCAATATCGTTCGTTCCAGCACGTATATAAGGTGTGAGGTCGATCGGTAGGTCTTTTCCATGGTGCATTTTGCGTCGAACCTCCAAGGCATTTTGATAGTGATCATTGCTGTTGATAACCATGAAGATCATGTCTGGCCACACAGTATCTGAAACTACCCAACTTGAAATCGGGAGTGCTTCTGCATTTGGAGCAGCTGACACGCATTTTAACCGAAATTGCAAAGATTTGGATCTGACCTCACGAACTGGTAAAGGATCTGTGCCAATCAACCTATCACGAGGCATATGCGCTAGTGAGTCGGTGGGGACCAGAAACTCAAATTTGTTAAGAGTCAGTTCAAAGGGTATCTTCCTTGGGGTCATAGGGAAATCCTTCACAAATTGATAAAATCTGCGAGATACGCCATCGCCTTCAAGCTTGGGAGGATCGACAGTAACCAGGCGAGGGCTGCGAGCACGTGCTTGATGGAGAGCATTTAAGCCTGGAGTCAGAATCCCTTGCGGGTGCACAAAACCAAGGGGAGGAATTATGGGTCTCTTCATTGGGTCAGATTTGCGATAATGAATGCATTGCTGCTCTTCAATAGAAATTATTGGTCTTGGACAGGGAGATCCTTGAATTCCTTGGGAGAAGCTTTGCGGATAAACAGCGGGGCCATTCGTTGATGTGAGTATATGTTCGTTAGGAACGCTGTGATTTCTGCCGCCGTTTCTACCAACATTTCTCGACAAGACTTGGTGCTGCTGTTGCTGGCCATTAACCGGGTTGCTATCTCTTGTCAAGTGAGGACGACGCTGCATTGCTAAAACTTGCTGTTGCTGAGATATCTGATGCTGATTGTTGTGCTGTGGTCCAGACGGCATGGCACGCTGATGCCACTGCTGTGCATGTTGCAGATGTTGTTGTTGCTGTTGCTGCGTCATTTGGATTTCTGGATTTTGCTGAGAGGTCACTGGTAGAGGATTGTGTGTGCCATACTGCCCTTGTTGACCAAACTGCTGGTGCAATAATTGTTGTGGATAATAGGTCTGTTGTCTTGGCACGAATCTTGGATCATGATGGTATTGACCTTGAGGAAGTCCCTGGTTTTGGACGATGATTGGTGACTGAGCACCATTGCTCCGCATGGCAGGCGATGGGAATTGATTACCATTATTTGGCAATACTGGCGAAGAATACTGGAACCCTTGTTGCACTGGCGACCCCATAGATAGACCTTGCATGGGAATTGGACTCGGCGAATCTGCAGCCGTGCTTGGTGTAATATTAGGGTGATTGTCGAGCGCACTGATCATAGTTGAAGGTAAGGGAGCAGGTCCCGTGAGCGACGTTCGTATTTGGCCCAAGTTTTGGCCAATGCGACGATTTGGGATATCATTTTGTTGACGAATGGCAGTTTGGTTGGGATTCGAAATCGAACGGTTTGAATAAGCGTACGGCCCAGCTGTAGCAACTGGGATCTGACCAGTTCCGGGAGTGCTTGTGGGAAGCACTGGTGCTGTTGTTGAAGGTTGTGGTGCGAAGGTCGCATTGTTCCTCTGATGCGAATTCTGTGAAATCGTCAGGTATTTATCTACTATGATTTTAGTTCTTTCTCGAATCTCCCTATTCGAGGGTGGACAAGAAGTATTAAATCGAGCAGCAAGTTCTTTGTGCCCGGCTTTATCCTCTTCAAATACCTTTTCCATCTGGCTGCCGAATTCGTTATCTACAATATTAAGGTTCCGTCTTGTCGCAGTGAATACAATATTTTGCAAAGTAGGTGAGAACAACCCCAACCAATCGATCATCTCATCGATTAGCGGAGGGTGTCCTCTTCTAACACACAGCCTCGTTAACTTTGGCCCCTCGGAACTCAGTTTCGAAAGAAATGATCCGACGTCTTTAATGATGCGCCGATATGGCTCAGAAGTTGTTATTAGATCGACCAATGGACTTGGGAATGTGGCAAACCATCTAAGATGACTTGGTGCCATACCCTCATTATCTCGTATCAGCTGACCCAGTATCCGAAAACCATGAGTCAAAGTCGCTGTGTCTGGAAGCCCGGGTATGCCTGCAATATCTGTACGACGTGTATCCCACACACAATATAGTTGATGTAATGCGACATAGAAAGCATCCTCGGCGTCGCAGGCAATTTCAATCAAGCTAAATCTTGGTCTTTCGAGAGTGGAATTAAAGTTCCCCATACCACCACAGCGCTCGATGTAACGCCTTATCAGTTCAATGCGGGGCTTCAAGGAAGGCATCGTGGGTGGTAATGCTCGTCGTTGGGGCGATTGCGCATGAGAGGATACTACCTGATCCACATTGCCCTGCATCGTAAGTGATGTCTCTGGATCTCCTGGAGTAACAGGCGACGCTTGGTTGCCTATGATCTGATTTGAAGAGTGTCTCGAGGGCAGTTCATGAGTCGGGTTTTGGTTTGATACGATGCTCGCCGAGGTCTGCAGTTGAGGGGGTTTTTCTGACAGCGGGGACCTTGCAGATATTGGCGCTGTGCGAGGTTCGTCGATTTCACCTCTCGATGCGTCAGGGGAAGCCAGAGGCTGGGTTAAGTCGATATTTGAAGGTGTATCATATGCGTTTTGAAGAGCCTGACTTGTTGCGACTGTCGCATTCCCCCTCGAAGAACCATGTGTGCCGGAGGCAACAGCTGTGTGTGGGTTATTAAGAGCCCTAGAATTATGCGCTAACCCGGGACTTGACGATTTGTGACTTGTTGCTGGCGAAAGTAAATTTACGGTTGGCCCTCTGAAAATCACTGCCGTTAGCCTCAAATAATTCAAGGGAGGTATGCTTGTCATGTATGCTTAATGTCAAAAACAGTACTTGTAGAGTAGACCAGGATACCTAGCCCATAGCATGAACTTCTGACGTCGGAATTCACAGGATATCCAGCTATGTCGAGATAACGGTGTATCCTCGAGCGCCAGTCGCTTGATACATGCTCATGATGGGTGGTTGTCAATCAGTGAATTGGATATGGCGTACCTTTGAATATTAGTATCGCTCTGATCTGATGGTGGTTTGGTAATGCTAGGACGTCGTGGAGTCGGTCTTACAGGAGCCTCTCCTGCACGCATCCAAGATTTTTGTCCAGACCCGCCGAAAAAGGCGTTCAACGTGGCATTGGAGGAGACAATATCTCGTTCAGTCACGGCAGGACCATCTTTATCGGGCGGTCGGCGCATGTCTCACATTAGTTGTTTGTTGAGAATTCATCGATTCCGCTTTGGTAACAGTGCAAGATGGAAGAGCTTGAAAATCAATTAGAAAGCTTCGATGTATGGAAAAGAATCAAATGCTTCCTCCCAACCCTTCACACTTGCATTTGGCTTTGGCTTTGCCCCTGACCTCGTCAACGCCCTCGTTCCGGTCTCCAAGAAGTGTGCTTTGTGGAAAAAGGGAGGAAAAGAGGCCTGTCTCATATTATGAGATCGCTCAAACCAGGGTGGCCTGAAGGAAGATACTTCACTGGATGAACAGAAATGCAACTTTGATGGAAAAGGAAGGCATCAAGACAAATCAAGTTGATGTTGATGGCAAAGGTTCGGTATCGAGAGGGAGGTGAATGGAAATGGAAGACAGAAATGATTAATCATACATGGCAAGCTTAACCAATCAACGAAGAGGATGAATACTATATATTCAATTTATATTATATAATTATATATATACATATACATGCGTACGTACTTCTTTTTTACTTTTGCCTTGTAAATGTTATGATATGATTATGGTTTCTTCACTTACTTTATTCTTAACCTTATCATCACTCTACTTTCACCCGATAACATCATTCATCCCATTCATCCCATTCATCCATCCACCATATCCTCCTTATATATAACTACTCAATCATGTTCCCCTGATCCAAAATCCAAATACTCCCCCCCCCCCAAATCCACTTTACCAGGAGTTTATCCTCTTTCCCTTTGTGTACATTGGGACATTGTGGTGCGCGCCTAAGATCGACCTAAACCTCTCGAACCTGTTGTACTATACCTGTCTACCCCATGTCTGAACAGCGAATTCACTTTTGTTGTCGTTAATGCAACCAACCCGGACAAAAACACTTTGGGGCTCAAGTCAAAAGACCTTCAGTTATCGAAAATACCATTCTGCCACAATAAATTCATTCCGATAACCATTCACCCACATCCCAAGATCCCCAAGATCCCCAAGATCCCCAGCGCCAACGAGCCCTGATGTTTGGTTTGTAAGTAGCAAAGGGCCCTTGGGAGAACAGGAACCATTGGAAAGTCGGGACAGAAGTGGACAGAATGGAACACTCGAGGACAATGGAGTCGCGTCATGGAACAAGAGCAATAAGACCAGAGCCTGGATCGACGTTGATTGTAATTCGTAAGTTGAATCCACCTTGGTTGCGGGATGATGGACATGGATGTACAGTGGCTCTTGAATATTTCTGCCTCTAATGATTTGATGTAGATGATTTCTCTGCCCGAAGCTCTGATGAGCTCAGCTTATCGAAAGGAGATCGAGTCGAATTGATCGAGAGGGACGATGAATTTGGAGATGGATGGTACCTTGGAAGGAGTTTGGTGAATGGATCAAGCGGTTTATTTCCCGAAGGTAAGCTTCCTAGGCTGAAATCATGTCGCATTGAGTATCGAGACTGATGAACTATAAAAGTTTATACCAGATTAGCTCCTCGGGGGTCCCCTTTCCATCCAAATCTTTCGACAGTTTCGATGTCTCAAACAGGAGCTCTGCAGATTCCCTTGTCTCAACAATCCTTCAATCAATCGACTGCGCAAAGGCCCTCCAGTGAAAGCACAACTCCGCTTGGAACATCAGAAGCTATTCCAGATATCCTGTCCAACGGTCCATCTTCCTCCTCTGTGGCTTCAATACAACCTTCAACGAATTCTGCCGCAAAAACAATACCACGACTAAGTGCCGTGAGCATGAGTTCGGCAGCAAACTGCCATGCTCATGGCCAGGATAGTCCAGTCATGAACGAGACTTTGAGTGTGATTGATGAGCATATAATAGATATGAACCATATTGTTGGTTCTGTACCAAAAACAATCAACGATTCAGGAAGCGAATATAGTAGTAACCACCCTGATTCAAGACTATCATATATCAATGGTGAGGAAACAGATGAAGAGGAGGAGGAAGAACACACACTCGAAGAAGTTACAAGATGGACACCAGAGCAAGTGGCAGAATACTTGTTCACTGTAGGGGTTGAGAAAAAGCACTGTGAAGTGTTCCGTGATCAAGAAATCAGTGGGGATGTCCTCTTGAACATGGATCAAACATCAGTTTTCTTGAAAGAATTTGAGTTGGGGTCTGTTGGACGAAGACTGAAAACCTGGCAAAAGATAAAGGCCCTACAAGACGAAGTAAATGGTGAAACTCTGACGAGAAGGAATACCGCTACATATAGTGAAATTGGCTCAGAGGATGGTGGTCGTCAAAGCCGCAGTGGTAATTCATCAACAATGCCACCAAGGAAACTCAGTTTGAGCAACCAACCAGGATCGTCGCCAAAAAACATTCGACAATCTCAACGTGCCCTTAGATACGGCTCTCTCACAAACTCATCCCCAATATCTTTCAGAACTCCACAAGGCAGCCCAATGGCGTCAGACGAAAAGAGACCTTCTGCAGCATCAATTAGGGATATACATCATTCTAGACAAAGTTCAATTGGTGAATTTAGTACCACGAATTCACTCATGACTGCTATTGCAGGAGATAATTTTCAAGGTACATCTACACACAGGAAGCAAGCCTCATTTAACAAAGATTGGTCCCTCGGTGATGCAATATCCGCTATATCTCAAAGGCCCTTATCTTTGAGTCGCCCGTCATCGTCCGCTGGTTTTACAGAAATTACCACTGCAGATCAACCACCTGAAACGAGAGTGCCCCCAACTAATTTAGAGACAGACCGAGGATATTTCTCAGGTGGTGAATTGGAGGGTCGGCAGAGAAACGTGCTACGTAAGAGAGGTAGTACGGCTGAACACTCTAGAAAGTCAAGTTACACTGATGAGCAAAGGTTGAGGACTGCAACAACAAATTCAAGACATTCCAGATTTGGCAGTGTTGATTCAGTGAGAGAGCCAGCAGCAGCACTTACGGCGGCGCAAAAATATTACGGCTTATCTGTGAATGGTCGTCGGCGAACTCCTTCAGAAGGTTCCGTCCATTCACCACCTCGACCAGCACCACCTCCGAAGGACGACTTTCCACTTGTCACCAGACTTCAACCAGAAAAATCCATGGATAGTATATTGTCGCCAAAATCTCCAAAATCCCTCAGTCTTCGACAGGACCACCCACGTGACGGTCTGTTACCTGTTAAGCCAGCAGGATCTTCTAGCCATTTCAGTATGCGCGCAATCTCCGACGCTGTCACTGGCCGTGAGAAATCTCGTATCACTTCACCAACGGAGACTGTATCATCGTCAACAAAAGAATCTCCACTCCAGTCGCCCTCGAGGACCGGTTCAAGTACACCTTCTGGTGCCCTCAGCTTTGAACTCGATCCGCCAGACGATAAGATGGCTATGACTACTCCCAAAGCATCGAGGAAGAAGTCCAAGAAAGAGACTAGTGCTTATAGACGGGGGTTGGAAAAGAAAACGCCTCAGGAACAAATGGTTGGTGCAGATTACAGTGGGTGGATGAAGAAGAAAAGTTCAAATCTCATGACAACATGGAAGCCTCGACTTTTTGTTCTGAAGGGCCGCAGACTGTCTTATTACTATTCCGAGACTGATGATCAGGAGAAAGGATTGATTGATATTTCCTTTCATCGAGTCTTGCCTGCTGACAATGACCGCCTCACTGGTCTCCACGCCACTTTGACCGGTGCAACGAACACCCCTACCAGCCCGATGAATGCGCAAGGAACCATTGCGTCAGCAGAGGCCGACGCTGAACCAAAATCATCATTAAGCAAAAGTGGTGGCGATTCCATGTTTATATTCAAACTCATGCCACCAAAAGCTGGCCTTTCAAAAGCCGTCAACTTCACCAAACCCACCGTGCATTACTTCGCAGTGCCGAATATTAAACAAGGTAGATTATGGATGGCCGCACTGATGAAAGCTACGATTGACAGAGACGATTCCATACCTATAACTACCACATACCAACAAAAGACTATATCTCTTACCAAGGCCCGACAAATGCGTCATCGTCCCCCAGCGCTCATGAATCTTGATGAGAAAGTCGAAGAAGAAACCTTGAAAACTCCGGCAAGCGATAGGCATGGTCTCAACATTCAAGGTATCATATTCGAGGGCGATAGTGGTGTTTCTGGGGTATCGAGACGAGAGAATGCGAACACGGAAGCAAGTAAAATACCAGAAAGTATGGGCTTAAGCAATACTTACTCGCCAGATATTGGTGTTTCGCTGCCACAAAGTTCTTGAGATGGAGATTTGGGAGCAATATGAACAATGATGATGGAGATGCACGCGCGCATGCAATGAATACGATTGACGGACTATTACGAAGACGCACATCAAGTACTCTTCCGATTACTTTGCTCTTTGTTTCTTTTAATTCTTTTCGAGCAACTTTTCGATACAGACACGATACCTACTACTGGGGCGTTGGAAGAAGCATACGAAATCACAGACGTTTAAAGAGTATATCCTTTTATAATTCTGGTGCAGTGTGCATATGGCGTGGATGATGGCGGGGATGATTTCGGGGGCTAGGATACTTTGGCAGGATGGAAGGAGTATTTGGTTGGCTTGGGGATGGATCTAAAGGAGGGGATGAATGGGGTTGATGGATGGGTGGATGAATGGAGCGGGAAAACGAAGCAACACTGACCCGTTTTCCATCCGTTTATAGGAACACGCACCGGTGTCACACACACCCTCGTTGTTCTTTGTAGTATAGGAAAGATACTGGGGAGGGAGACAACTATGGATGGATCGAGGGAGGAGTAATTGAGCAAATGGACGGAATGGTATTTCTTGGGTTGAATGAATGAATGGTAGGATGGATGGATGGATGATTGATTGCCTTTTTTGGAAAGGTCAAATTACACAAGGCAGCTATCGAAATTTGAGCGTGGAGGGGGAGGGAGATGAGGAAGCGGATGTAGCGGATTGAACTGGAATGAAATGAAATGGAAAATTTAGTTCGAGTTTTTAAGTTTGATCTTGATGTTGGGCCGGGGTTTGATTACGAAAGTGACATTGAATTGATTTCACGCTTGAAGATAAAAAAACGCAGATCTGGATGTTGTATTGTTCTTGACCTTTCGATTCGGACTGGTGTATTTTGGAGGTACAGTATGAGGTCTTAAGGTATTGGGGAAAATGGCTCGCTTTTTTTGAGATATTTAAGGTTAAGGTTACGGTTAAGGTAGAGAGAGAGTTACGTTGAGCGTTGAGGGTTGAGGGTTGAGGATGATGTGATGGGGAATTTGAAGGATAGGAAGGAAGGAGGGAGGGAAGGAGATTTAGAGGATGGGGATGGGAATGGGGATGTCTGGGAGGTGGGAGATGGGAGATGGGAGATGGGAGATGTATGTGCGAGAGAGAAAGAGAGAGAGAGAGAGATGATTGGTTGGTTGGTTGGTTGGTTGGTTGGTATTTAGATCTGCATTGTATTTACTGTATTGATTAATATTAGATTTGTGTTCAACAACAAGTATTCAAGTATAAATGAGACGGTTTATATCTATCTATCTATATGTCTATCATATATCCATCCCTAGGGTACTTATTAACTCCTTCCTCTCCGAGTAGGAAGGAGGTGATTAGTTGTAATCTGTAACTTGTAATTTGTAATTTACGAGGGGTTGGTTATACTGTATGTAGGATATAGAGAGTGTTTGATTGTGTTTGATTGCAATGTTTCCTATGATGGATTGGATTGGATCGGATCTGAGGCTGCTTGCTGCTGCTGCTGCTGCTGCTGCTTTTTTAAGGATGAACCCTATCGATCGATCGATCGTTATCTGCCATATTCATTCAATGCCTAAGAGCCGTGCGTGCGTGGATGGATGGTTGGTTGGTTCTTGTGACGATATTGCGATTATGTAGTGTAGTAGAGATAGATAAGTAAGTAGCTGGTTGGTTAGTTGGTTGGCTAGCTATAGGTAGATAGATCCGACTACTTGTAGTTAGTTAATCAAGTTGAATCAGATATCTAGGCCGTGCGTTTGAAGATTTTTTTTATCTATACTTGAGACTGTTTAGAAAAATAAATAAGGGGGTTTAATTACAATTTTGCTACATATTGTGATAGGGGTGAGTAGCTGGTACTTTTGTGTAGGAAGGGTGCCAGACAGTGAAGAAGAATCTTGCTACAGTAGTGACTCGAAAGACAAAGAAAGATGTTTGATAATATATATCATGATATTGGCTTTCGATGTCTTATATAGAGAAAGAGATATTCTAGATTGAATGAAATCAAAATGTTAATAGCTGGTAGGAGGGAGGAAAACTGAACATTGTAGAAGATACCTACCGATTAGAAAAATAAACTAAAGGAATGAGATGCATTATGATGAGAAGTCAAGACAGTCTGCGCGATTGAAAATAGCTATTTATTGCGGTCGCGCGCTTAAAAAGGTATACGTTAGCTGTCTCTTAAAAGAGTAAAGTGCTTGTAATAGACTTTGACCACTTCCTATAAACAGATCTACACGTGAAGCACCAGAGATAGCTAGTTCGTTGCATTACTAAATTTCTCTATTGCAAATTGTAGTAACCAAAGAAACGACATCCAGGTTTGATTCAGGCAGAGGTGGATGATTCGGGAATACGTGTTATCCTCAAGTCAGAATGCGAAGTAATGAGGGGGATGTGCGCTTAGCCAGTTCACTGGCATGATTAAGTGCCCTTGATTCAGCATTACTGATACTCAGATGCCATCACGTCATTTTGGAGGAGAGAGGATGTCAGGAATCCAGTATCAACGTTGGAGAAGATCCAATGTTGACATCATTTCTGAAGAGCACGTTGGAGCTACTCTGTCGGCTTGAAGAAATCCGATTTGCTGCCCAAACCCCAAATTACGGTCCGTCGAAATGAACATTGAACCGAACCGAGAGAGAAGATGTTAAAACCAGCCAATCAATGTTGCGTGTGAGCTCTTCTTACCCTTTTCACCTCCAAATGCCAGCCTCAAAAGATTGGAATTTTCCTTTTGAAAACTGCACTTCTCCTCCCTAGCATAAAATATAGCCTAAAGATTGCAGGCTTCAAGGCCTTCGAAATTAAGTAAATCTGAACATCACGAGAAGCCAGATTTCTTATAACAACTCTGGCATGGCTCAACCAAACTCTTGGTTAGCGGCGCTAAAGGGGTCGAGTTTAGCGACCGGCTAAAGTTGATAGCACAACTATGATGCTGAAACCATTGAATTGTATGTAGAACAAGAAAAAAAAGGAAGGATTTAAGAAAGCAAGCACCCATCATTCCTTCCTCTCCTATAAACCCATCTTGCATATGAAGCCCACACCACTTGCTATTTATTGCCTTTATGCATACGCAAATAAGGATTGAATACATATGCATTTGCCGTTATGATCGCCCAATAAACCATCCGCCAAACATATTTGCCAATAACGACTTCGACTTCGGATAGTATCATCACTCGAAATACAAATTTATTTACCCAGAATATGTTAATAGTATTCTCAGAGTGAAAGTGTCAAATATCAACGGACAATATCGCATTCTCTATCAACCAAAAAGCGCCACTTCCCGAGCAGTCTTTGCATAATAACTTCAACCCAAAGCGAAAATGAAGCTTCTCGGCCTACGAATTGGGGAGCCTAAAGCCGAATATCTAGATGCTGTTGTGTCTCTAGAAAATGCCAGGCGGCGCCCAATCACTCCCCAAAAGCATGATCGAACAAGTGAGGATGGTCCCGAAAGTACAGATACCGATGGAAGTTTGCCATCATCTGGGGCAGCGAGTCAGAAAAGTATCGTTAGCATGACGTCAACGATCCCATGGACAATAGAAAGTCTGAGAGATGAAATTGAAAGATTGGAGCCTGGAACGGCCTCAAATGCAGAAATTGATTCGAATTTTGATACAGGAAGTGTGTAATAATCAAGGTAATATGAATTGTTGGGAAGGATACGTATGCTGACCTCTGTATAGAGAAATTCAGAATTTTGGAACTTGCAGTCAGTGATATTGGTATGGGTAGGTATCAATGGCAACTGTTTGCGTTGTGTGGTATTGGATGGGCTGCTGATAAGTAAATGGCTCCTCTCATTTGCTACTAGTAGTAGAATCTGACAAGAAATAGTCTCTGGCTCCAGGGAGTAGCATTGATCCTTCCTTCGTTGGCTGGCACTTTTGGGGTCTCGGATCAATTCGTTCGTTATGCCACTCTCTCCCTGAATGTTGGGCTATCACTTGGTGCCGCTGGATGGGGTGTCGGGTCAGACATTCAAGGGAGAATATTGGGTTTCAATTTGACATTGGTCTTTACTGGAAGCTTTGCCTTGGGATTGGCAAGCGCGCCGAGTTTCGTCGCTGCTTGCGCTTTTCTTGGAGCACTTGGTGTTGGAGTGGGGGGCAGCCTTCCCGTGGATGGAACCTTGTTTGTACGTCAAAACTCTGACCACTTAACTGAGCTTTGGGCGTTGGAAATTGAAGTATTCCGTAGTATCTCTTACTGATGCCTTGATAGCTCGAGTTCTTACCACACGATCATCGCAGTTATTTAACCCTCTTGTCGGTATGGTGGCCATTAGGCCAAGTGGTAGCTTCACTCCTTGCGTGGCTCTTCATTGGAACAAATTTCGAAATAGGCCGTGGTTGGAGATTATTTATCTACACCTTGGGAGGTATAACGTTGGCAAAAGCTCTCACTCGTTTGCTCTTTCATAGCATTGAGTCGCCAAAATACCTCCTTGGCATAAATAAGCAAGCAGAAGCTGTAAGATCTATTCGTGCACTAGCGCATAGGAATGGAACCCATACTTGGCTCACGGAAGAAATTCTCGACGATATAGGAGGGACAAGAGAGCGAACCGAAGAAGTGAAGTTGAGTACTGCGGTGAGAGCCCGTCGGGCGATTGCATCTTTTGGGCCGGAAATGAAAAGAAAGGTTTTACCATTGTTTGGAACTAGCCAGTTGGGTATCAATACCGTAAGTTGTGTCTTGATTATCTTCGGCCTCCAGTTTTAACCTTGTTTAGGCTCTATTATGGTTCATCTGGGCTGCTGTTGGAATGGGATATCCGTTATTTAATGCCTTCTTACCACAATACCTATCGAACGGTCATGAAACAGGAGACGACTCCACAGCCTATCGGGACTACGTCATCATCAGCGCCATTGCCGTTCCAGGTTCATTTTTTGCTTGCTTCATTGTAAAAAAGGCAGGTCGTAGGATACCTATGGCCATTGCAACGATGATAACCGGAGTCTTCTTTTTTCTTTTCACTATTCGCAATGAGAGCGTCTTTCAACTCGCTTTTGGGTGTGTAGCATCCTTTTTCCAAAACATCATGTTTGGGATCCTCTAGTAAGTTATCAGATATCTTGTCAATGTGGGGTTTGTTGCGTTGTTACGTTGTACTAACAACATACAGTGCGTATTCCCCAGAAACATTCCCCGGGCCCAGTAGAGGAACTGGGTGTGGTATTGCCCACTCCCTTAGTAGACTTGGTGGAATATGTGCTCCTTTAATAGCAGCGAATATCGGGGCATCCAATCCAAGTTTACCTGTATATGTGAGTGGATGTTTGGTCCTTGCGGCGTTTGTGGCCATGTGTTTCCTGCCAATCGAAACACAAAATAGACAATCATTGTAAGGAGGTTCTGAGATTCTAGAAAGCGAAGAATGACAAGTTGATATCTATGAAACTGCTGGGAATTGAATATGTGATATGATACTTACTATAGATATAGATGAAGTCGACGTCTGATTAAAGTAAAAGGAAGGTTCAAGACAACAAGGATATTACGTGTGGGGATGTTCCAGCACGGACAATAGATAACACGGGGGCACGGGGGGCGGATAAACCTTCTTCCTCCTCCTCTTCAATAAAGATTAAAGATTGAGGCTATTCCCATAGTGGATGCCTAAGGAAGATGCTAAGCACAGGCCACACATTGACTATGACTCCATAACATTGCGGACATTTTTGGTAGATTAAGTTTTAGACTAATGTATTGTAAATGTATCCAATACTACTAGTATTAATATATATATATAGTCATAGGGGGGTTTATTTACTATTATATTAATAGCGCTATTTCTAAATTAAATGGATCTACAATTGATATGTATTTAATATATATTTCAATAATACATGTTTCAGTAGAAGGTACATTTAATAGTTATAATATTTCAGTAGCCTGCCTATAAATATTCTTATTAGGTAATCTCTTAACTTCTTTCAACTTCTCAAGCTCTCAAGCTCTCAACCTTTCAACCCTTCAACCTAACAACCTATCAACCTAACAAATTCTATTCATCTAAATACCTGATACGAGAGAGAGAGAGAGAGAGAGAGAGAGAGAGAAGTGTGTGTGAGAGATTCTTCGGAATATTCGGAATCTTCATATGAGAAACGATAAGGTTCTTATTAATCGATCACAAGAGTTCGACCTAAGCTGCGGCAACGAGGCTGAGCACTTGAAACTTGTTCCGCCACAAGAGTCATTAGTATGAAAGCTTTCTAAACTCATCATTCTTGCTCTCTCGACTTCAACCTCAATATTAATGTTTAAACTGTTCTTTCGCCCCATACCAATACCCTTTTTCACTTCACCAACATGTCCGTTCGAATACAGCTCGACAACCCCCATACTTTCTACACGAATCTCGATTTCATTAGCGGCAGAGTTATCCTCAATCTCACGAACAATGAAGCGGTTAGCAGGATAGTGGTGAAGCTCGAGGGAGAGAGCAAGACCCGCCTTTTGAGACCACCAGATATGCCATTTGGGCAAGGTCCCAATCCTGCACTCTATACCAGGCGAGATAGGCAAGAAATTTGTGAGGAAAATCACAAGGTTTTATACAAGGTCGCAGAAGTATTTCCCAATAAAGCCATTATGAGCTCATATACATTGAGGGCTGGGCAACACGAATATCCATTTCGCATCAAGTTGCCCATCAACAATGGCTGCGATGATCCGGCATCGCAACAAATGGGACCTGGTAGTGGCTTTGGAGGTCTTGGAATCCAGGGCATGCAACAAATGCAATATAGGCATGTTAAGAAGACGCTACCTCCCTCGCTCACCGGATTTCCTGGAGAGGCAGAGATAAGATATTATGTCAAAGTCACTGTGCAAAGGCCATCGATGTTCAGGGAGAACAGAAGATCAACCATTGGATTTAAATTTCTACCAATCGAACCCCCAAGACCTCCTAAAACCACAAATGAAGCGTTTGCAAAACGGCCGTATATATTTCAAAATGGAGGGTCACCATATTCGAAAAAGGGTCTATTCACAAAGAAATCAAAGCAATTTTCAGACACGCCTCCGCAAGGAGAAGTAGATGCTAGACTACCGAGTCCTCCTATTCTGACTTGTAATAAACCTCTGCCGATGAGGATTCTCCTGAGGAAGACCAACACAAGTCCTGAGCACGTGTTTCTTGTATCGCTACAAGTGAACCTTCTCGGCACTACTGAAGTAAAAGCTTCGGATATAATTAGACGTGAAGCAGGTACTTGGGTCGTGATGAGTTTGACTGGACTTTCAATCCCCATTGGATCACCAAACGATCCGATCGGGACTGAGACAGCCATAGATAGCAAACTATGGGATGCAATTCCCTTACCAAACACCGTTGCCCCTTCATTTGTTACCTGCAACCTTGCTCGTGGATATGAACTTGAAGCGAGGATCGGATTAGGTTATGGTTATCCAGGAGACATTCAAGTACGTCTTTACAGACCTTTAAGAGAACCATAGAAGCTAACAAACACAGGCCCAAATAGTCAATATCCCTCTCCGGTTCAAAGTTGATATCTTCTCTGGGATAGAACCCCCGGCAGCACTTATTGACGCCATGACAGCTCAACCCGCTATTCCAGCAAGACCCCCTGGCAGCATGGCACCCCCACCATTTGATCCGGCGTACCCGCCACAAGTCGGAGCGCCAGGCGCCCCGGGTCTAGATGATGCCCCACCTTCTTATGAAGACGCGCTGGCAGAGGATATTACCCAGGCGAATGGTGCTTCTAGGCCAGCTTATAGTGGCGTTACGAATGAAAATGCACCAGGGATTGAAGAGAAGGGGGGTCTAAGTGATGGAAATCAAAGAGGCGAGGCTTCACGCAATGGTTGATGTTGAGGATATCCCAGGTACATGTCGTTTGCTGGAAGGCGAGCGAGATAAAAAAATTCCGGTGCGCAGGAAGTTGTTGAATGATGATGGTATTAACGACTACGCGTTGAGCACATGGTTTTTGGTCACCCACCACATAATAACTGACTTTAAAATTCCGAGTCCAGGGCAAAGGGTTCTTACTAGTATCCAACCATTAGGAGAAACGGCGGACAATTCAGCATTGTCGCGTAATGCCGATATGACGTACATTATGTATGTCATGATGCATGAGCAGTAGATGGGTGAGCACGGAAACGTAGATATTACGGCAAGGAAGGATAATAAGCATACTGAAAGAGGATGAAATACCCGTATGAGTGACAAATTAAATGATGGGTTTGCAGCAGGTTGCAAGACTGGAAAGACTGGCACAGGATTAGAGTCAAGGAGGAAGGAAAGGAATGGAAAGGAATAATGTAATGAGATGAGATGAGATATCAATGATCAATGATTTGCACCAACTCAAATAGGTTTGAACATTGCAATAGACTTGAATATCTAAATGAAACCAAAAAAAACATCTTGATGGTTATACGGTTGAGAGGGAGGGGTGGAAAGGGGGAAAGGAACGTTGAAGCGAGAATTAATAAGAATTAATATAGGGAGAGAGGGAAGGGGAAGAGTTGGGCTGGTCTGGGGTGGTATGACCGTGCTATATTGCTGTATTGCTGGTTTTAAGTAGGGAGTTTGGAGGGGTTTGGGCAAAACGGTTGATGGATGTGGGTGTGCAATGGCAGGCAATGCAATCGGGGGAAGGTAATTTTCCATCGGGGGTTGTGGTGGCATGCAGAGAATCAGAGACCCAGAGACCCAAAATGTTAGATATCTAGATCTTCAAATGTTTTGATCTTTCAAAAAGAAATAATAATAGCTTTACCCACCTAATATTCTCTGATTAACATTACTTCGTCTGTAATCTTCGTTTTCATTGATTAGAAACGATAAATGTCCAGTGGAATAATTTGATTGTGTATTTAAGAGTGTTTGGGTATGGATCATATGAGATTTTCTCTACATGTCTCTTATACAACTCCCCTAACGCCATATGTGCCAGCCTTTACAAAACTCACTGTCGCCGCCTGTAGTCATCCCTGGAGCCACGACTGCTCCTATACCTATCACGATCATCATATCTTCCTCGATCCCTCCGGTCCCTATCATCATATTGGTCTCCTCTGTTGCGACCATCATCTCGTCTCTCGTCCCTGGAGCCATAATCTCTCCTAGCCTCGCGCGGACTTCGGCTTCTTTCTCGCTTATCCTCATCGGGTTTCCCCTCCCTTTCATGTCTCTTCCTCAACTCGTCCTCATCAATCACCATACCATATTTGTCTCTTCTCGGTCCTGAGCTATAGTCTGCGTTCCTGTACTGCCTCTTCTTCTCCAGACCACTGACACCACCGAAGCCCCCGCCTCCTTGCCTTCGCTTAGAATTTGTGGCGGTTCGCCAAGTGTCGGATAATTTGGACACACTCTGCGAAAAGTCTACGTGGATTCTGTGGTCGTCTATGAGAACTCCTTGCATCTTAAAGTATGCCTGTTCACAAGACTTTTGATCTTCATATTCGATAAATGCATACTGCAAACTGTCTCCGGTTCTTTTATCTCGGATCACCTCACAGGAGAGGATTTTGCCGAAGCGACTGAAAATAAGCTCGAGATCCTCGTCTAGAAATGAAAAGTCAGTGTGTGGCCCATAATCAATGCAGAATTATAGAAATTACCTGTAGTAACTGGATTGAGCTTGCACACAAAGAGAACATTTTCGGGCGGCTTGACTTCTGCAAAAGGTAAATCTCCAACCATTTCCAATGTCAACGCTTGTGCTCGTGCTTCCCGCTCTCTTCGCTGTTTCTCCACTGCTTCGATATCTGTCTCTTCATTCAAATCGTCATCTTCACCGATACGAACCGTAGCCAACTGCGCTTCCGAGGGCAAAGGGCTTTCTGGTGGCTCGACAAGACCTGCTGGATCATCGTAAGGATCGTCTAGGATAACCGTGTGCTTGATTCGAATATCTACCAAAGGCCGTCCTTTCTCATCACAAAAAGAATCGTTAATCTTCTCAAGCGCATCGAATCCTTCCACCACTTTGCCAAATATAGCTGCCTTGCCATCCAAGTAGTCTAGATCGTCCGCCAAAGTAATTATGAATTGACTGCCCGCGAGACGTTCGTCTGGATCTCTTTTTGAAGGCGCAGTGGCCATACTGACAGTTCCCCTCTCGGCATGTTTCAACTTTGGGTGGAAATCTGCCTTGAATGTCTTCTTTGCTGGTCCTTCTAATAACCCCCATATCGAGCTTCCTCCATCACTGTCTTTCGAATCGGGTCCGATTGGATCGCCTGTTTGGCACGAGAAATTCTTCTGTACGCCATAAATCGGAGAGAAATTGTAGTATTTTATTTTGCACAGCTTTAGGAAGCTAGATCACGGCGATCGTCTTAGTATCTATGTGTTCAGCTACTTAAGTCAAGGGGGTGGAAGCATTGGAGTTGACGACTTACTTTTCGCAAAGTTTGGGGGAATAATCGACCAAGAGGTCAACAACAATGTCACCAGCAGATGTCTCAAGAAGGACACTCATGGTTCCGAAAGACAATATTGATGCCGATTCTGGGTTTGTAAATTAAAGCTGTGATGCAGATATGATATCGATAAGCTGGAGTGATTTGTCCTACAAGCGCGAAACCGCGGCTAAAACAAGTTTTACACTTATAATGGAGGGAGGATCTTCACTTTTTTTCGAAATACAGAAGCAAATCACCGGGACGATAACAAAAGTCCAATTGACCAATCACGGCAGCATGGCGGTGTAGCTTCCGACTTTTAATATATATCTCCGTACATATAAATATATCCATCCTCGACACTTTCGACACTTTCTCCAACTTCATCCGTTTTCTTTTTGTTCCATTTTCTATCCATGTTCAAGCCTTCATATTGAGTGAAAAGGAAAGGACTGTTTCTCCCTTGGATTTCAGCCCAGGAGAGCATATACTAGGTGGCGAGTATTCAATTGAGTCAATGTCTAACGAGGCAAGTAAGCGATACATCTCTCAATCAGCTCCTAATCTGATGGATATATAACAGAAACACTGGGGATCCGGACACGTCTGCCTCATCCATTTATCGCGTGCCATTGTTGAATATTCATCCAATCTTTCGCGCGGAGGCTTGAACACGTCAATCATTGGTCAACACGATTATTATTTTCCTATGGGATCACCAAAACCAAGTGCCATACAAGAGCCGTAGACAAGAGGGGATGAAAGTAACCTAAAATGTCAAATGTCCGAGAGCCTTGCCTCTCAGCCGCTAATAGGTTTCGATATCTCGATCTCCTCGCAGCTCCTAGAACACGGCGGCGCCGCCGTGTTCTCGGTACTATAGATTCCATTCCTTAATAAGATCTGCAAACGGTATTCCTTTTGGGGTCCCATCGAGGCGGCGCAACGCTCTGGCCTGTCATCTTCGAGAAAAGTGGTTGCTGCTGTTATTATTTCTTCAAAAATTTTCACCCTGCATTTCAAACTTTCAGCGTAACATCTCACTACGTTTTTTTGAAGAATTGACCAGAGCCAGGCCATTGGACATTTTGGTTTGATTGGCTCTCTTATCCTCACTCGCGCGGCATCGCGCATTGGACACTGCTTGACAGAGTCTCACGGAGCAGCCACCCGTTGTCACACTCCAAAAATTGCCCACAATCTGCATGGTATGCACATGTGAAAGCAACCGTAAGCAACTAAACCTTGCAATGGCCAAGCACCAGTCGGCGCTTCATATTCTTGCCCGCTATCCGGGGAAGTGTCTCGTTCCGGCCGCCTAAGTCCATAAAATATATTGATGTCACGCAATTAAAGATCTCAACAGCGTATAGGCCGAGATCTCATACCCATGCTGAGGCATCGGTGGTCCGTCCCATACGAGCTTAGAGTCGGCTCGACTATACGTATTGTATCGTATCGAAACAAACTTGGCTTCTAGAGCACCAAGATAGTCAATAATGTGGTGACACTTCAAACGGCTATCTAGACAGATGGTTTCGCTGCTCCCATACCATGCTTCGCGAATCACGATCATCGCCAAGAGCTTGCTTCAAGATGCAGGAGGTAAACCGAGACTCATCGGCATCCCGACGATTGAATCGTATTCCCTGAGCCTTTGCGGTGACCAGTACGACTATATTTCATTACACTGCCTTGCACTCGTCGAAGGTACAACCAAGTGCATTTCGGCTTCGCCTTTTGCTTCAACGAGGTAGAGATGAAAAGCCATAGAGTCTTTCTTGGGCTTCTGAGCCCAACTCAGTGAAACCGCTAATTTATGATCCCATTTGTGGTACCAGAATCTGCCTTGTTGAAGGCCAATTAAAATCATCTTTCGCATCAGTCACGTAGCATTGCCTGAACATGCCTCTGGTAGAGATTTTCAGTTCCTCTTCTAGAAATTTTTCGTCATCTATTCACAGAGCAACTAGCATCTTCTGCAGAAGGAAAGTTCTACAGCATTGCTTGGTGCGGTGTCAGTTCGGCTATTTTGAAGCAAACAAACTAGAGATGGGAGATTGGTCCAAGCCTCATGCTGAGTATTGTTTGTCTCAATCCCACTTTAAGGGGCGAAATCTGATTGAATGACTTATGTAAATCAGTGCCAAACCTTGGTGTGCCTTCCAGAGGAAAGGGCGTTTGATTTAAATGGAGGCAGAAATATCCAAGATTTTGGCATGGACTTGATTGAACCTTGCACTCATGCATCAGAGTATGTGCTATGCACTCCAGTATCTCAAAATTTACCTGGAACGAAGTAAGGAATATGTGTGTGGTCCTTCAATCACGCTCGTAAGAGGTATGGCCAACTGGTAGGTCATACTCCGTTCATACATTCAGAATGTATAGTTGCACAACAACTCTCCAATTTTTCCTCGATTGTTTGTTCTAACGTTCTTTACGATGCCACCAAGCGTAGAAGTCTTTATCTGTCTTTCACAATGATATGTAGCTTTGTCTAGAAGGAGCAAAGTTGCTTATGCCAAAAGCACATAGATGGGGGCTACGGATAACGACATTGATTTCCATATTTACATATTACCCAAATAGAAGGTCAATGGGCTTACTGAAGCCCTTGAAGTCCTTGTTCTACTAGGAAACTGTTTCAGCTATCAAAACAGTCTCATAGGAGATTGAAAATATACATCCATTGGGGGTAAGCTCTAAGAATGGCCTTGACCTTGACGGACAACCAGAAAGCTGGAATTTATACCCCATCTTAGACTTTCTAAGTGCCGGACGTATTGTCGATCCGTACCAATTGCTGCATGCAGCCTACCGAAATGAAGTATTACCAAGCTAAACACAACTATTCTGAGTGATTTGATCATATATCAACTCCACTAACATCATTAGCATGCACGAGAGGTTTTGATGAAGAGCAAACATCGCAAATTCTGTCGTACGCATTATAATATGCTTGCTTTCGCCTGACAGCCCTAGGATTTGATAAACCCCAGGTCCTTGATTCATCTCGGATCCTATTGAAGCCTGACACATTTGTTTTTGTACACAAGTTGATCCAACCACTTTCAAATCCTCAAGGCTCAAATCTCCCAAGGAACTTTTGAAGGTAAGCCAGGCGGTGCGCCTACCAACGTCCCAAGAAATCCGATCCAATACTTATACAATTTAGATGGTAACTCGAGGATATTATCCTGAGGAGGAACCTACCTTCCGCAGATATGGTCCGCGCGGTCAAAGCTATCCACTTGCTCAAGAGCGCTCAGAACACCCACACGCATCGCGAAGCTATAGCGATGGGCGCAATGGTGATCATGGGTCGGAAAACATCGAACCAGCCCATCCCACGAGACGCCGAATTCAAGTAGCAGTATGCCACCCACTTCTTTATTCACTGCGCCGCAAATCTTTTGCAGTTGTGTTCGTGTTGGCTTACCAAGTTTCCTTGTAGTGTCAAAGATGTCGAAAGCGCAAAATCCGATGCAGCGGCGAAGATAATGGCAGGCCTTGTTACCATTGCAAAAACTCAAGCTCGGAGCCATGTGTATTTTTGAGAGTACTTGCGACAAGCTCCTTATTCACAATTATGAATACTGACTCCAGCAATGTAGGTGACCGCTATGCAGCTAGAACAAGCAAAGGATATCCCACAGGATTGCTTCGATGACAATTCGCGATCGATTTACCGGGTACCTGCTCAATACAACAGTTACTATCATAATGCACAAACTGTCAACTCGGGTCAAGATAGTCTGAACTATCGACAGGCAAACTACCCCAACTATGGTTATCCAGGGGGCAGATTCCTCGGTTTTGGTTATGACAGCTTCACTGAAGAGCCCGCTGATTATAATTTGTCAAACCCAAACGCATTTCAGGTTGCAACACAAGATCCCGTCTCTGTGTCCAGTTATCCGGCCCAGAACAATGGGCGCACACGGGTAAACCCTCCGGCTACTATGTATATGGATTCAGAAGCAGCCACAAATTATAATCAGAATCCATATCAAAGCTACAATGCGCGCTCAATGGTCGAGTCGGAATCGAAGAACTTTTGCGTTGCCAGCACAGCAAGTCTTCCATCCTATGGCAGTGTCAGTACTTGTACTATCCCACAAACCGCTCTTAATGTCACGAATGGCGAAAGACTTCTACCATGCCCTAGTGTGAATAGACCACCAGGACAGTATAGATCCACGAATGACAGCACTGCGAATTCCCAGATCTCACTTCAATCGTATGGATTCATGAACTCAAGTATGGGGAGCTCCGGAAAAATGAATGGGACTTCGATCCAAATACCCCTGGTGAACTCCTATATGAGTGTTCCCACCAGCAGCAGTCAAGAAATCACAACTGCCGCTGCAGAAATGGCATACAGCTCAGCGCAACAACTTACGATAGAACAGCAAGATACAGAAATTTATAACGCCCCAACTCCTAACAGCAGTCTTTACTACTCCCAAACCAATGATTCCACTGCGGAAATTAACCACCACTATGGCACAAGTATTGGAAGCGACACCTCCAAGAGCCGTCAAAGTAGTCAGACCAACACCACTGAGAATTCATGGGCAGCTAATAATCGAAAGTCTAGCAACGGCAGTCTATTATCAAATGGTCAATCATACTTACCGAGTACGTCAAATCAGTATCCGCGACCGAGTACGCCTATCGTTATGCAGAGTCATAGTCTCCTACAGCACCCCCTCCACATTCCACAAGTTCAACATGATGGCCTGCCGCATCTGGGGGATTATGTCTCGAGTATTTCGAGATAATCTGAATACCCTCACCTCTTGCATGCACCAGAAAAAGACAATATCTATGGTTCATTGAATATTTCGAACCGAAAAGGTTCCCAAAGATCGTTGCAGTATTCAGACGTTTGAGGATACTGTATGCATAGGAACCTCTTGGATCAGCTTATTTTTATTTTTATGTTTTAGTTTTAGTTTTAGTTTTATTTGACGTGGTTGTTTGCAAGTTCATGTCATTGTTTGTTCAGTATGTTGTTGTTCATGGCGAAATTGTGGGAAGACAAAATATACTTAAAAAAGGGGGGGCAGGGGCAGGGCAGGGCAGGGGCAGGAAGAGGTTGGGTGATGGATAGCGTTTTCTTTATTGTTCTATTTTGCTTCGTCTCAATCGTTATCGCTATTCACTGTGCTCGGATATCCCAGGCCGCTCAGAGGGAGCGACTGGCGCACATTTGTTCATTCTTTCGCTTCTATCTTAAATCGATCATGAAAGTCCACAAAATCATGGAAAAATATGTCTGGTTGAGACAGTTGTAATGGACTGTTGGAGTATGTTAAAAATGGGATGAAGGATACAACTACATCAGCAATAGCACACCAATATCCATCTATGACCCCTTGATATCCTAGTTTGCTCCAGCTTTTCCTTTCCATGTTCCCCCAACCCGCAATTTGAGAGCCTTTGAAGTTGGCCGGTGAACCTCCTTCCTTGAAGACAGATTCCGTGTCTCCACCCCCATTTTTAACATACTCCAACAGTCCATTACAACTGTCTCAACCAGACATATTTTTTCATGATTGTGTGGACTTTCAGTGGAGACACAGAATCTGTCTTCAAGGAAGGAGGTTCACCGGCTAACTTCAAAGGCTCTCAAATGGAAAGGAAAAGCTGGAGCAAACTAGGATATCAAAGGGTTATAGATGGATATTGGTGTGCTATTGCTGGTACATGTGGAGGGTTAGGTTTACACTTGAAGATAGTGTTGAGGAAACAGGATTTGATTGAGGGGTAGGTGTGCTGTTGGTTTACTTTGAAGAAGGGTGGGATGGATGGGGATGGGAATGTGGAGGGAGGGTGATCCAAAAACGTATCTACATTATGTGATTTTGTTATTATTTTGATTTTATTTCTTATTCTTAATTTTATGGCAAGTGGGCGAGACAATGTCCAGCGGCGAGGGAAAATTGGGGGAGAAGGAGAAACGGAAGATGGGCGAAATATGAGCATCAGGTTTTAGCATGAGCTCACTTGTAAATGTTTTTTGATACTTCAAAGTCTTTTTGGATGCCAATGGTGGTGTGGTTGATGATGAAAAGACAAGAAGTGTTTGTCCTATCACAACTCACGGCATGATGAATGCGCTTCTCTTAGGTATCACAGTACTGGTGACCACCGGGTCCTCGCAGCAACTCGCTGATAGTAGTCAGATTTAATAATAATCATAATAATCCTATTAACATCTCTCGCAAAATTGACTCAAAATTGACCCGAATATGATGAATTAATAGAAACATTTCTTACTGCGTTGTGTTGTGTCTCTTGGCCACAATCTCCATACAGCTTCGCAATTTATCGACCCAAAGCATTTTTCCCTGCTGATGGCATCATGTCGGCGGCCGACGGCGAGGCCAAGGGGGCAGAGCATCGAGATATCACCCCTTGGCAATATACCAGACTGTTTCTTCTTCCCCCCCCCCTCCCCCTTTTAGACGTGAGATTCGGGTGCGACTTTGATCAGCTCTTACACCAAGCACATATATCCCTCGATCCTTGTACGGCAGTAGATGCAGCGTTGGGAGCCATCAGCAGCTTAACGGCTCGTGCCACAGAAGGCGCATTTGGAAAATCATAAGCAGCTTACACAGCGTGACACGGCAGACAAAAGGCCCCACCCACCTTCAGGGCTGGGGGTACGGTGAAGAAGGAAGCGTTGTGCCTGGCTTCTTGTGCGTGGATCTTCTCCTGGGGAGGGAGAAGTTGGGGTCTTGGGTAGGGTAGGGAAAAAAGGTGGACGCTGCTGAAGACCGGATGAGCACTGCATTGCTTTGTACAATCGATGTCTCAATTGGGGGTTTCTCAGTACTAGTGAAGCACAGCAGATACTTAGGATGAACCTCATGTCATTGTACAGTGCGAGGTACCAGAATGTGTTTTGGTGTGCGCGCTCGCTCATATTCGCAAGTACACACACAGGCATGATCATGATCAGAATGAACCGCATTCAACAACATGTGAAAAGGCAGGCAGGGCAGAGTATTGCTATATTCATTGTTTGCATGTACTTGGGATTTGGAAGAGGTGATGATATATGCTATCTTCGACGTCAATCTCTACCATATGCCTGCCCTGTGAGGGTTTACCATCCCAATTCCCAACACTGTCACTTGTCTAGACCTCGTGGTAAATGAGACCAAGCTTCCGCATACTCCTCCCTGAGGAGGAGTTCGGGAAACCCACGAGCCGAGTCTAAAGTCCATGCGATATGGCCTTTTGTCGTCTTAGATCCAGAACGTTCCATTTGTGCTCATTTGTTGTTGAGAATCTCATTATTTCTTGGTCACATAAGCCAATTGTTGTCCGCTCAACATGTGAGATCTCGTCTTTAGCAATTACGTGGAACGCGAGGAACCACAAGCTAGTCCTAGGGCACCAGTGCTTGTAAAACATAGAAATGTCCCTCATCTCCACAGAGGTGCAGATGAACATGTACAGGAACCGAGATTCAAACACCGATAGAAGAAGGTACGGACCGAAACGAAATACGGAATGATACCTACCTAATACGTTTGCGCATGCAGGGGCTTGTAACAAAAAAAGGGGGGAAGGCGAGGTAGTTCAGCTTGAAATGCTCAGGTAAATTTGGTGGTGGCGCACTGGTGATGAGGCAAACTTCGTTGACAAAAGGTAAATTGCAGGATATGACATGTCGGAAAGCGCTTGCAGAATCGGTCAGAGGCACCTCTGCAGATGATAGTTTGTGTCTATGATGCAATGGCGGCATTTGGACAAAGAAGGTAGAAGAAAGCGATGTAAGAAAATGTAGATTTTTGGGAGATGATAACGCCCAGGTTGCAGACGCACATTTCCATTTATTATCACCCATGACCATACTGCACATAAACCAGAATGCGGAATGAAACGAGCAAAACACCGTGATTGAAATGTGTAGTGTAGGACCTAATAGAGATCGATCAGAGGTTTCATGATATCATGCCTCTATTTTCGTTCCCTAATTACACCAAAGCATGATACGATGGAGGATCGATGCAGATGCGTACAAATCACATAGCCAATCCCCAGGTCCAGCAACACCAACCATTTCCCACCCCAATATGAAGCGAGTGCTCTACTCCTTCTTCTTCTTGGCACCCTTGACCTTCGCAGTTCCTCTGAGGGTCTTTTGTCTGTTCTTGCGTTGCTTGCCTGGATTCCATCACATGTCAGTATCAATTCAAAAGGAATGCTCACTCGAGCATTTTCGCAAACCCGGATAAGGACTTTCACATACGTTGTTGTCTGCTGGCCTTCTCGACCTTTGTTGCAAATCCAACACGGACCAATCTGTAGTGGGGTTCGAATTTCTTCAATGCCTCTGGAGAATCGTAGACAAGAGCAAAACCAGTAGTCTTTCCACCACCGAATTGAGTTCGGAGACCAAAAACATTGACTTGGTCTTGGCTAGCCTTGTAGAGTTCGGCGAGTTTGCTTCTGAGCTCATCCTTGGAGATGTTGGCACGGTTTGGATGGAGGATGTCACTATATTGAAAATTCCATCATCAGCCTTCCAGTTCTTGATGGTCTTTTGCCCCTTGACATAGCCCAATGTCATTTTCCCAATACTATAAGAATTCGAAGTGGGTGGCAGATTCGATAGAAATGATGGTGACTTACACGACCATTTGTCTACGGCCGAGGAGAGGGTTGCGAATGAATTTGCGCGTTCGCAGCGTAACTGGGGCGTTATTGTCGGCCATTTTTGCGATTATCTAATCGATCAGCCTGTCTACGATATTTTCGAGACAGTTGTCGTGGAATAGATTGTCGATGGATGTCGCTGTCGTTTGAGAGGGATTGCAGAAAAGTTCGAGAGGCTCTCACAAATTCGGTAAGCCAAAATGCGCTAATTTAATGATTAGGTAAGCACGAAAAATGTGCGAAGTGGTGGATCCGAGAAGGTTATTAACCCTAGACTGGTGCCTTAGAATTGTGGTCATAAGGACCTAGGACCCAAGGACCATTTTGGTACGAGCTGGTGGTACCAGTGAGCTGACCTTGAACCACAATTCAAGTCAAGATTTCCTCGGCCACAGATAATCGAGTGATTGGATTGCCTCCAGCATTTCATCAAGTTGTGAATTACCGTCCAATAATCCTACTATGAGGATGGAAATGGAGTCAGAGAGCCCCAAAGAGCTCTCATCTCAGAGGAATTATCAATTGGATCGATTTTGTCGGCAATATCTTCAACTTCTTTCAGATTTCGACTACCCGGATGAAGAATATCTTCAGGATGAAAGCTTTCAGGAAGCCATTTACTCGAGATTGTTCGAGGAAAATGCGTTGGAGTACCCTCCGCCTCAAAGATATCAACTCAAAACTTTGAAGGAGTTGACGAGAAGAATCGAGAACAGTATTCACGATTGGGAAGAACAAGTAGGTATGCATGTGATGCAAATTTCCTTAGGGCTTGATCATAGTTGCTACATGTAACTAGAACCTGTTACCGTGAGAATCATATACACCATATATGTTTCTACCTCCTCGTCATATTTTCATATTTTCTGACAATGTCTTCCTTTTCTCCAGGGTATATCAGATAATCTCATGAGCCATCTCTCCATTCTTTTGTCTACCCCAATTCCCTCAGAGGCTACAGCCGCTCAGCAACAGTCCTATGTAACTTATACCATCTCCTGTCTTCCCCCTGTTCCTCCTGCCCCTACCTCCTTGACCCCTCAAACTCCTACCATAACCATCCTTGAATCTGCCTCTCTTCTTTCTGGTTCCGGAACCACAGGACTGCGAACATGGGAAGCCGCTCTTCACCTCTCAACTTACATCTCCCTGAATCCTCATCTTGTTTCTAATAAAACAATTCTCGAACTTGGCTGCGGCACCGGGTTTATTTCAATCCTGTGTGCAAAGTATCTCTCAGCAAAGCATGTCCTAGCTACCGATGGGAGCCCCGAAACATTGACCCTGATGAACACAAGCCTGTTTCTCAACAATTTGACCGATGCCATTACATCCACACCGTCCCAAAATGCGATGAATAAGATAAGCACATGTGAACTTAGCTGGGGTCACATGCTTCCATCAGGAGAATTCGAGACATTTCCTGACTTCTTATCATCGGAATCTCCATCCTGCAGCTCAAAATCTGCCGTGGGATTGAACCAAAAACCACTAGATCTCGTTCTTGCCGCCGATGTTATATATTCCCCCGATGTGATTCCTTCCTTGATCGCCACCCTCGAGGATCTCTTCGATCTATACCCAGCAGTCGAGGTGTTGATCTCTAGTACCATACGTAACGCCGAAACGTATGCGATCTTCGTGGTTATGTGTAGAAAGAAGGGCTGGACGATGGAACGAGTTGATTTTGAAGTGGCGAGGAGGAGTGAACAGGAAGGGCCGTGGTACGGTGGGCTGGGCGAGGGGATTGAGATTCTTTGGGTCAGGAATACTAAGGGGAGAAATGAGAATCAGGGAGTTTGAGGGGATTAGTTGGTTATCCAATGGCAATGTTATTTTGCACACAACTCGGCCCGGTCATTGCAAAAAGATATGTTCATCCTGATGTTTCTGCTATCAGGCGGGGATGTTAGTTGATGGCTTGGCTTGTATCCCTAAAACAAGACCTGAGAAAGTATTGCTTACACCAGACTTAGACAGCTTGTTTTCTTCAGAGTTGATCTTAATAATTAACACTCAAAGTTATGTCTTTCTCTCAAATTCACATTACACATGAGCAGCTGGTGAACATGGAGCTATGAGCGTGCGGACAAAAAGATATATTGGGTGGCGCGAAAAAGATGCAATTGAATTGTATTTAATGCTATCATAAGTCCATCTCTCGATGAGATGGAATGAAATGATGTTGACGTCCTTCTCCCACCCCCACAAAGGCACGCATTTCGTCTGTCAAGACGTCCTTTGCAAATTCACCTTCCCTACCCCAAGCTATCAAGCGCCTATGGCCACTCATTCCGATCCTGACTGTAGCAATCAAAACAGACTTTCAGACTCACGGGTATGTTTGATTCTGGAAAGGATCTTTTTGCTATAATTTCAAGGTCCATTTTGTCTTTCTGCACCATTGGACATAGGTAGAGGTATACTCTATTCGGTGAGACTGCCTGCCGACGAAAGCATCGCTGACCCAGTGCACATTCTACTATCCCTTGATAACTCAACAAATTTGGGCCCAGCCGAATATGCGCAAGGTTGCTTCAATAGCTTTTTGTGAGTGCGAGGTGTGTTCCATTCAGGAATCAGTGTGCCCAATTCCGATATTGGGGCCACTTTCTAGCCTTTTCCCGAGCTCCATCATCGTTGCCTCGTAAACTCTACCAATATCCATAGCAAGTTCATCATCGTCGTATTCAGAGTCATCCTCCTCGTCCAAGCTCATTCTTTCGGCTCCACTGCCCAACTCATTGTCACCGGCACCGTGACCTTCAGCATTACCTTCAGCATTACCTTCAGCCTCTGGTTCTGGTTCTGGTTCATTACTCATAACATCCACAACCATCACCCTGGTATCCTCGACTATACTTCTACATCTAACCATATCAGTCTGGCTCATTCCCGCCCTCATACCCGACAGAAAGCCCGGTAAAACCTCCCCAGTAACAGAGTCCTCCCCTTTCAACAAGCTAGCGAATGCATGATCTAGCTTTCTCAGAACAGCAAAGGTTGGAGCTGGTGCTGGAGGGAATTTTGTGGGATACGTAGCCATCGTGAGAGCAATGTTTAGCAAATATGGAATTTGCAAATTCGCTATACCAGTCAGTTCAAGAGACAGGGTAACGCACACAGAACGGTGTACATACGTGTACCTGAAAGCCATAACACATCGATTACCTCGGAAAGATCCTTGGCGACCTCTTTCATACTTACATAGCCGGTGACCGAATCTCCTTCTTCGTGATCTTCAAATTTCTTGGTGTACCGCCTTGCGACATGGAGTAATTTGTTTTCTACATAGCGTCGTGCAGCTTGTTCTTTTGCCGACCCAGCACGAAGAGGTTTGGTGCGTGGCTGTGGTAGATTGGATGAGGTGGAACTGACTGAAGCATCGCTTGGGGAGGGGGAGGGAAGAGAACCTGGGAGGAAGCCCCCGGATTCAGAAAGATCCATGATGTTTACTGGCACCAAATGTCTCGATTATCGAACGAATCTCGACTTTCGAAGACTCAGGCCAGTTATGTCAAAGCAGCCACCGCCTTCTTTGATACAAGGTCAATTCTGTAGCTTTGAATAGAAGTTGGATATCCTTTTTGAGATATCATTAGTGAACAAGACCATTCATCGCTGGCCTGTGTTGCCGCCTTTGATATAAACATTCACGACGGCTAATGTAAAAGTCAACAAAAGCTGTACATGTGTAGTTTCCTCGACGAAAGTTGAAAGGACGAGGTGAAGCTTGGTTAACGTTAGCCTTGTCAAGAACGTCCGTCAATGACTAAGCGAGGCCTTGAGTTTGAGCTTCATAAGAAGCTGTTGGGCCATGGAGCTCCCAATTGCAAGGTTATCTTCGCAAGTAAAGAAACTTCTCTTGCAAACATCAAATTTCGATTCCACAATCATTCGAATAGATTTCGATACCTCCATTCTTTCGACAAACTCATTCTTTACACGACAGCAACGTTTACCCCAACCAAATTGCAGTGATAAAGCTGTTTACCTACAAACAGACGGGCAGCCTCGAGCAAACCATATTCGTTACAATGACGAGTATTGATGATTTATTCAAGGTGCGCATTGTTCCTCTGCTTTCATTATCTCTCGTCTAACTTTCTGTAGAAGCCAGCTTTACCCAGCCATAAGCGCAAATTAGAACCTACTCGAGACCCAAGTTAGCAGCTCTCATCTTTTCCCCCGTGCCAACTTTTTGCTGAGCAATCCATTAGATGAAATCTATAAATCCGCGAAATTATCAGCGGACGGACATGCCAAAAGCAATGGAAAACAGCCAGCAGTAGAAGAGGAGGATGATATTGAAGCTGGACCCTCAGCTCCACCTGATGATGAAGAAGGAGAAAACTATGGACCAGATATCCCTGATGACGAGGAAGGACGGTTCTTTGGCGGTGGAATCACGAAAGATGAATCGGAAATACTAGATTATATGGATGGGCAAGAAAGCGCAGAAATTGTCCCGGAAAAGATCGATTTGGCATGGCTAAGGAAGATGGCTCTGAATTTCGAGAAGAAGATCACAAAGAATGCGGAATTAAGAGCAAAGTTTGAGAGCGAGCCGCAGAAGTTTATGGGCAGTGAAGCGGACCTGGATGCAGATATCAAAGCTCTGAGCATTTTATCAGAACATCCGGAATTATACAGCGAATTTGCGAAGCTGGGGTGTGTTGGGAGCTTGGTTGGATTACTGGCGCATGAGAACGCAGACATTGCCATTGATGCAGTAGAGATTATCAGCGAACTTACAGACGAAGATGTGGAGGCCGAACAAGAACAATGGAACCAAATTGTGGATGCTATGATCGAGGCAGATTTATTGGATCTGTTGGTTTCGAATTTCATGAGGTTTGATGAAGGCAATGAATCGGATAGGAGTGGCGTGTATCACGCATTGTCTGTGTTGGAAAATCTGGCATCGAGGATATCGCTTGCGGAAAAGATTGGTCAGGAGACAAGCATATTAAATTGGTTACTGGATCGAATACCGAAGAAAGAGTCACCAGTGAGCCAGAATAAACAATACTCGGCGGAAGTCCTGGCCATTCTTCTACAATCATCTTCAATCAACAGGCGGAAACTCTGCGAACTCGACGGCGTCGATCTCCTCCTTCAAATTCTGGCAGCCTACAGAAAGCGCGATCCAATCAGAGGAACCGAAGAAGAAGAATTCGTAGAAAACATATTCGACTCCGTAACCTGCTGTGTCGATGAGCCAGAAGGAAAGAAAAAATTCGTGGAAGCAGAAGGTGTAGAACTCTGTTTAATAATGGCCAAAGAAGGCAAAATGAGCAAATCACGCGCACTCAGGCTATTGGATCACGCAATGGGAGGAGAAACTGGTGCAGAGGTTTGTGAAAAATTGGTTGATGCAGCAGGCCTCAAAGTAGTATTCGGCATGTTCATGAAGAAAGTCGATGGTCAAACCATCGAGCATCTGCTAGGAATATTCTCAAGTCTCCTGCGTCTTCTACCCGCCAACCAAGCCGCTCGAATCCGCACACTTGCAAAATTCGTCGAGAAAGATTATGAAAAGATAGGCAAGCTTGTTAAACTTCGTCGAGACTACGCCGCTCGGGCATCGGCTGTAGATGCTGAAATCCGCAAGGAACAAGCAAGACTTAGCGGGGAAGAAAGAGAGTTGATGGCTGATGAATGGCTATCGAGGAGGCTGGACGCGGGATTATTTTGTTTGCAGACGATTGATGTTATCTTGGCATGGTTGGTAGCGGAAGATGAAGGGGCAGAAAAGAAGGTCAGGGGTTTATTGGCGGAGAGAGATGAGGGTTTGGAGATGTTGAGGGAGACTATACAGGAGCAGTTGGATATAATGGTGGCAGGGGATGGGGATGGGGAGGAAAAAATGACGAGAGATATGCTGGGGACGTTGTTGCAGTTTTTGACTTGATGGAAATCACTCATCTTTTTTTGACTGAAAACGGAGGAAGGTAGGTGCCAAAAATGGATCAAGCGCATCATCACTCGGTGAGCTAGAAACCACAATACTAAACTAAGCACATGGATCCAACCACCTAATCATCTATTCACGTCTCGCCCTCCCCTTTTTCAATCATATCAATACTAAACCCACTTCCCGGCTCTGTCTTCAACTCAAACCCCTTGGGATATGAACAAAAGAGTGGTCAGAGAACAAACAATCCTTCATTCTGATTAGATAGATATTGTGCGATTTCGTGGTATTGATATATAAGATCTCGATCGTTCGGAGAAGGGAGGGAGGGTTTCCGATGAAGGGAAGAAGGGAAGAAGATAGATAGGATAGATAATGTGGTGCATACATATACATATACATATATTTATCTTTATTGATTTATATTGTTTTTAAATGAGTAGATTGTTGAGCATGATGGCATCAGAATCAGCATCGATATTGGTTACCCTTCTAAATCGAAATAATCGCACCTCAGCCAGTGATTTCCAACTCCTATTTCATCTAGGTTCCCCTCCCCCCCTAACTAGACGAGAATTCAAAATACCCGAGTCGGATCATGTGTGATGTGAAATTGTTGAAGTCGTCACGCATTTATATAATTTATTGTATTTGGACAGACAGTCAGTCGTATCAGCTCAAATAAATATTGCGATTAATATTAAGTCAAATATTTATATATACGTGATGGGTGGCACATTCATATCAACAACTCAGACTTTTCAGATAAGAACCGGACGTTGAAATTTAACTCTAACATCTTATATTGAATCGAACATTTTCAATTCCCACCGAATATTTGATTGATTAAAATAGACAGACACACAAATTTTGATTGGTATCAATAACCTTCAAGACATAGTTCAGTATAGCGTGTGTGTGTGTGTGTGTGTGTGATATCCAATGTATCATCCATCCCCTTGCAAAAAAAGGCACAACTCCAACAGTTGCTCCACCGCAAATATTATGATGAATCCTCCAACAGTGTTGCTCCTCCCATATAACAATGCAACCCAATAACTCGCAAAATTTCAAATAGCATACCGTTCATGTGTTCACCAACATCTCCTCCCGCCATTCTCTTCGCCATTCCCTCTCACCAAACACCAGCCCCGAGCCCCGAATCAAAACTCCTCCTCACAAAATAGCTCCGGCAGCCATCGCAACCCCTGCAGCCACCATGGCAACCCTCCCGGCACTACATGACCCGCATAATGCGCCTGCTATTTCTGTTCCTCCTGCAACAACTGGTTCGTGCCTATATTTGTGTTTGAGTTAACTTTTACTATGGCCCCCTATATCCACTACACACTTCCCCTAACTATAGAAGATATCACATTCAATCCCATGCCCTATTTTACAACCCGAAATCCATCACTGAAATGAGATAAAAAGGCACTTACCATCCACAATGTACATAAGTCTGCAGCGTAACGCAGCTCCAATAGGTAGTCAGGTGATATCTTTCCTGAAGCTTGATTTCCTCCGCAGTAGGCGCAGATGTGATTGAAGGTTCATTTACCCCACTCATTCCAGACGTCCTGGTAGCTTGGGGTTCTTCCCTTGGGTCACCGTCTCTCAAACCATTCCGAAGCAAGAAAGAACTTGAGCATGCCGGGACTGCAGCAGTAGTTATAGCCGTTGAAGTCACCGTAGGAGTCGATAACAACGATGCAAAAATGCCTGCCGGTGAGAAGCTCTGCAGAGCGAGTATTGAAATTAAGATTGATTTCATGCTTATTTTATGTTTCTGGTACTCGTAGTTGTAATCAATACTCAAATTTAATGTTGAACTCGAGATAGAACCGGTACTTCCGACTTCCAAGGAAGAAAGTGAACTGTCGGGAACTGGAACGTAGCTCCGAGGCCTGGGAATATAATATCGAAATAGAGGGAGGATGAGTCGTCAACCATACAAATGATGGTTTTTGGGGTAGAACCGTGAATATGTGGCGTGGGGGGGGATTCCTTTGCGTATTAACGTATTGGGCTGGCCTTGAAATTGGAAACCGGGAAAATCGAACCTCGAGTACTCTACAACTTGAGGACTTATGATAAGATGGATAGATTTGGATAGAT
Organism: Monilinia vaccinii-corymbosi; assembly: GCA_017357885.1. NCBI lineage: Eukaryota > Fungi > Ascomycota > Leotiomycetes > Helotiales > Sclerotiniaceae > Monilinia > Monilinia vaccinii-corymbosi. Next base: position 3,025,108 of record CP063407.1, on the reverse strand, counting down.
TTGGATCGAGATACAACCGAAAATGCCGTTCACTCGAGTATGCTTCCAGAAGCTATTGAAAAGATATCGCGAGAAAAGAAAGGCCTATTCACAATGTCGTAAAGCCATGTTTATATGTTCGATGTGGCACAAAATCTCAAATCCTGCACTTGCGAATAGATTTATCACTAGATAGATGTTTCCAGAAATCGCGACTTCATTCAAAGATTTCGAACAATCGAGAGCCAATGCATTGTTCTTGGTTGAACCGCCACCAAGCCAGGTTCTGCATATATCAAGGATGAGATGAAATGAAACGAAACAAGAACAAATCCATACAACTAGACTGTAAACAAAGGAAGCATTGCGAGATGACTCGTCTTCTAAGGCTTGATAGAAAGAGCGAGGCTTAAGGAGGAACATGGCCTTGCAAAGATCAGAAATGAGAGGTATTGATGATCAACATACGACGTATTGATGCGCCATTCAATCATGAAGCAGAATGAATTCTGATTCTGCAAGCACAACCTTGATAGTCAGAATATTGGAAACTATTTGGGGAATGTTTTGGCTGTAATTATATTAATTCTTGTAGCTACCTTGTTATTCCGCATCGGCGGACCTACGCACAGTGGCTACTTTATTTTGCAGGCAACATTTGCCAGTGTTAGAAGCAAACTTCTTGAAAATCGAGTCTAGACATCGACGTTTAAAGGTTCAGAATGTTCTCTTGGAAGTTTTGGTGTTTAAAGAAGCATTTGTTGTTCCTCCCAAGTTATTGCTTCCCTGTCTCTTCAGTCCTCTCAAATTACTTTTCGTCTTTGCTCCCCATCCAACCTCTGAATCATCACCTCCGTCCGAATCTTTGCTCTTTGATTTGCCCTTATCAGATTCAAGTTCAACATCGCTCGAAAGAGTCAAGTCCATGACAGCTTGTGAACTCTGGGGTACCTTGAAAGTTCGATTTTGAGCAGGATGAGGGTTAGAAGGCTTGGAAGCCTTAGGCGCGATCTGGTCCTCTTCATCAGAAGAAGGATCAAATGCAGCCATAACCCTTTTTGATTTGATCTCAGCTTCCCTCTTTAATTGAACCTCGGTTTTTATTTGCCGCGTATCCGAATCCGAGTCTGAATCGTCAAATGCCGTCAAAACTTTCTTACTTTTCTCATCATTTTTGGTTGCTGAGGATTGTGTATCGACGAACGCTGCCAGAACTCTTCTACTCTTCTCAGCAGCGGCTTGAGACTTTGATGGAGGTTGTGAAGCACTCTTCTCATGCTTCATGAGTGACTGAGAGGGCTGACTCAGCATCTCTTCAATAGTTGGAAAATCTTCTGATGATGGGTCAACCGCATTGTTTTTCTCGGCAGATCTACTGGATGAATTTTTTCGTAGTGGAGGAAATTCAGGCCCATCCTCAAACATATCGCTATCGTGTACCGTCACGTTGTCCGTTTTAAAAGTGTCAATTTCTTGATTCCGCATGTTTTCAAAACTGAAATCAAGTTGTCGTCCATGGTCGGTGACCAAACTTGTGAATGATGATTGTGCCGAAAATTTTGGATCCGCTCCCCTGCAATCTACTTCGATCGTATCAAGGGTTAAGTCTGACTCAATCGGACTCGCTGCCTTTCCTTGTGGCTGGACGACTTCCCATATCGCCTGAGCTTTATCAACATTGATTTTATTGGAGCGTGGCCTGGTATGGATGCTGGGTGCGTCAGAAATTGCTTGTAGAATATTTGTAGATACGTCCTTCTGTGCAGTTGTCTCGAATTCCCGGGCTTCCATCACTTCTGGCTTGTCCTGAGCTGGAGCGCTTGAGGGTTCTTGTGATTCTACAGTGTTCCAGCTTGATTGTTGCCTGTCGGGAGAAGTGGTAGGTTGCTGTTGTCGGGCTGGTGAGTTCGAGCCGAAGCCATTGAACTTGGGTGAAAACGAAACTTCATCAATCTCGGCCATTGTTTTCGTCTTCAAATTCTCGACAGTTGGCACTTCATCACGCTTTTCCAGGCCATGATGAGCAAAATCTCGAACTATGGAAGGGACATTGGAGCGGAAACCGGCTTCCTCGATAAGATGTGAGATATCCTCTTTAGCACCATCCGTAATCGATTTCGGTAATGATCCAGCCTGCAGATACTCTAGATTCGAGTTATGTGGCGTATCAGCCACGTCCACAATTTCGGCGGATACAGGTGCGCTTGTGTCAAAATACTGCGTTTCTGTGACATGGGAGCACTGTGTTTCTTCTTCTTTTCCGTTACTTAAAGTGACTGATTCATCAGCCGTCATGCCAGTTTTGGAAATATCGGTCGACAGGCTTACTGGTGCAAGGGCGACAATCTTGGCTTCGATAAGGTCGTTGAAAGCGACGGTCATCTCTCCATTGTCCTCTTCCTCTTCGTCTTCATCGTTATCGTCGGGCATTTCAAACTTGCCCCAAACTCTCTGTCCGTTTTCATCATAATGCTTCACGGGGCGATCTCTGTCTCTTCTTGCCAAGGCAACCGAGATATCACCATTAACTTTGACAGAAAGAACAGAGGCCGTGCGATATGCTGAAATCTGCGGCTGCCATCTTGTTGTTTCGTTCACGAGCATTTGCTTAAAGGCGATAATCATTCCAGACTCTACCGCACTTGCGACAAGATTTGGCAAGGTAGTGGGATCCTCTGGCAGTTCGACCAAATCAGGAGTTTCTTGAATAAGATCTCCTATATCAGCCCTGTGCTCCACACTCTCGACTTGTCTTGCTGGTGGCTCCGTCGATTGTGTCGCAATGGCGTCTTCATCGTAGCTTGGTTGGTAAGATTCTTCCCAATACTCCTGCTCTTCAGAGTAGTTTCGTTTTCCCTTTCGTCCCTTTCGCTTTTTTGAACTCTTGGATTCTTCAGTATAGGCTTGGTCCTGGCTCTTCCTCTTGCCACCTCTATGGATTTGCTGTTGAGGGTCCCATCGCTGAACGAATGGAAATGGAGGTTCACTTAATATGATACCGTCTTGACAACATTCAACCGCTCGATAGACAATCTTATCTCTCCATGACTCGTCATCAATGGCTGGGGTATCAATCTGTTGAGCTGAGGGCTCTTCAGAAGGATTAGCAGTTTTTGGAACCCGAACCCCTTTCATCAAGTCATTACGAAGTTCGTCCTCGTCTTTCTTCGTCTTGGGGTTCTTCATGCCCAATGCCCCAAACAATAACCGACGACCAGCACCTACGTCTAGTTTTGCTTGTCGTGAAGATGACACTGGTTTGCCTGAATTGGTTGCCACAGGGTTGGCATCCTCTTGCGAACGCACCTCGGCCATCTCGAAATCTGCAGCAGTTTCCTTGGGCGTATCTTTACCAGTCTTGGGAGCACCGCTAACCATTTCCGGAACATCAACATCAATGGTGTCAACCACAGCCTTGCCACTTCTCGGAGAAACCTCTATACCACCAGATGAAAGAGATGCAAGCAATTCGCGTCTACGGGCGTCAAACTCTTCGGCTTCGGTAAGCGCTTTGTCTGCTCTATTTTGTATTTTGGCAGAGTTCGTATTCGCTCTCAGGACTGAGAGGGCGGCAAATGCATCCTCTGGGGAAGTGCTTTCACTAATCTCCAGACGACTGAATTCGGAAACCGTGGTGTCTTTTGGCAATATGCCTTGCTCTTTAAATTTAGCAAGAGCCATACCTTGTTTACGGCGTTGATTTCTGGCATGCGTTGCTTTTTTGCCTTGTCTAGGAGGCACTGGCGTTTGAGATTTTGGTAAAACTATGTCAGTAGATGGGATTGGCTTTGAATTGGCTGTTTCAACCATTGGCACAGCTAATTTACTTGATTTGACTTCCGGTGCTTCATCAGCATCATCACTGGAGGAATCGCTCGAAGAATCGCTGTCGCTATCACTCTCGCTATCAGATGATGAGGATGCGTCGGCAGCCTCACTTGAATCTTCTTCGCTAGATGAATCACCGCTATTATCACTACTGCTATCGTCACCGCTGCTTGATTCAGCCTCGGAACTTGAATCTGAAGAACTGTCACTATTAACATTGATTTCATCGTCGTTGAGCTTGAGATTTATTGCTGCCGTAGATGTAAATCCACTGCTCAGATCACCCTTTGTAACATTGGTGCCGTTGTTTCTAGTCGAAGAAGTTGCAAACTTTGTTAGCTTTGATTTGGGATTGGCAGAGTCCCCCATAGCTTCTGCCATGAAAGATAATGCTTTGCCTGAGTTGATTGATCCTGACGGTAAACCGTGTTGATCATAGTGCTGCAGCAATATATCTTCCTCTTCACCCTCCGAGCCAGATTCCTCGTCGTCTAAACCCATGACTGGTGTGGGGTCAGTATGTTTAGACGTGGTTTCTGCTTCGCTGTTCGTGGAAATTTGGCTCTTAGATGAGGGTTGAGGTAACTTGGAATCACTAGAAGACACTTGCAAAATAAAACTTTTCGGCCTAGCAGCAACATACCCCCTAGCCAAAGCCTCATAGGCATGGGATACATCTCCATCAGAGCCTTCTAGGACATATTTGACAACGGCAATAGAGGCCTTAGGAAAAGCCATATGCAACTTACATATCTTCGCCTTTGTCGATGCGTTCTTCACACCCGAGAGAACAGCTTGATTGGCCTTAGATAGGTCGCCAATGTTGCCTGAGTTTTCCCTGCTATCGCCGAGAGTGCTCGAGGTTGGTTGGTCATCCTGGAATCCCTCAAAAGCTTCCTCCGATTCTTCAGATTCTTCCTCCTCGCCGAAGCCTGGTTCAAAATTTTCATCATCATCATCATCATCATCATCATCCTCGAAATCAGCACGAAGAACAAGTTGTCGACTGCTTGTGTCCTCAGCCTCCTCATCACTCTCTTCATCCTCCTCCTCATCATCTCCATCTGGCTCAAAATCGTCATCGTCTTCGTCATCCTCATCTTCAAGTTCGGGCTGGAAGGTGATTCGTTTAACTTCCAGCTCAGCATCTTCCACGTCCTCATTCTCTTCATCATCCTCATCGATTGTGATCCTGCGTCGTTTGCGAGGGGGGATAGCAATTGCTGGACGGTTTGCCGGTCTCTTCAACCTAGGTCTCCCAAATGCAACTCCATCAACCAAATGTTTTCCATCCGACGAGATTTGATGCCTTCCAGAGATTCTTCGTTCTCGCAAATCATGTGTAAGAAGAGGGCGTATGCTAAAGATGAGTATTAATATAACTTATTTTGACAAAACGTAACGAACGCTAGACCAAACGTACATGACTTCATCTTCTTCCTTCATTACTTTGCCCACAGGCTGAAAGTGTAAACATTCATAGTTAACGCCTTCTTTTCCCTTGACCTCAACAGCATAATCCTCCATCCCCCATTCTGCAGATTCGATGGGAATTACATCATTAATTTGATCTAATAATTCTGATACCGTGGGCGAAGATGTTGAGGTATTCACATCCCAAATAATAGGACAATCAGGAAGACTGTGCCTGCGCACAGTTAATCGAAGCCTCATGTTGGTGATGAGAAATGAAGCTGCTGCGAGATGCAGGGCAGAGGACGTGTGGGGAAGAAGGTCGCGGGAGTTCGACGCGAAATGCCCTAAATAAAAAATAAAAAAAAGATACGGAATCACGTGCCAAAGATAAGATGATTATGTTATTATCAAGATCTGAAGTTATAATAGGTTGTGTAAGGTAATCATTATTCAGAACCTACCAGCTGGTATCCATTAACACCAAGAAAACAACAGCATTCATATCAACAACCTCATGAATCTCCTCGTCTGCGCTTCTTCCCTGTGTCTATTTCCGTAGCTGATGGCTCCACAGTAACTCCTAAACTAGTTGCCCCAAGAGCTTTTGCACCACCAAGACGCCGTCCAGCACTTCCTCTACTTCCGCGCTTGTTCTGCTCAATTTCCAGCAATCGCATCTCTGCCTCTTCATCTAGCATCGTTCCATCAATGGTCAAGAAACCCCTTTCCTTGTCATGGTTCGATTCAATCTCCTTGACTCGAAGCTTGACGGTACCCTCAATCTTCTTGCCCTCGCCGTCCACATAATAGCCAATCCCATCTTCAGCATATGCCGCACCTTCTTCAGCTTCCGCGTCGTTCTCCTGGTCCGCTACACCAACCCATTTCCATTCCTTTGGTAATCTAGCTCTCTCGACACTCGCATTAAAAAGATTCCAGCAGACTAAACCCAGGTGCCCTTCATTTTGTAAATTGATGTAACCTTCCAACCACACTCCTTTCTCGGGTTTAAAAAGTAAAAACTCGGCCGTGACCCAAGCCCAACTGACCGCATATTCGTCCAAGTTTTGTAGAAGAGTCGAATGTCCATCATTTCCAAACGCCTTTTCGGCAAATCGTGGATTGCTGTAAGAAAGAATAACTCCATTGAATGGTGGATAATATGTGAGGATGAGTGGAGAGAGGTGCTCGGCGCATAAGCCTTCGAGGGGATACTTCTGGGATACTGGCGCCAAGGGTAAAAAGATGGAGGATGTTTGCAAATGAAATGGCGAAGCTTCTTCAGCTGGCGCTTCTATGGATGAGGAAGTTTGCGCAGCCTTTTCGGATCTGTGTTTCTTTGAACGATGTCCCTCTTCCCCATTTTCTCGTTTTCGCTTTTTCTCGCTATCTGTCGACTTGTGCTTCTTTTCTGATTTGCTCTTATGCTTTTTGGCAGAAGTCCCGGCGGTTTTTGATTGTGAAGGCATTTCAATTGACATTCTGTTTTTTGACCAATGTTTCCATGTTATTGGATTTATTTTTTCGAGCGCTGAGCTCCGCCAAACTTTTCCTGCGGCCGCTAGCGTGATCCGATAAGCGTTTCTTATCGGGTTTCGTAGATCTCAAGCGTCAAAGGATAAAGTGGCTTTATTTACCCTACCGATTGGGATACATTTCCAATATAAAGGGACTTTGGGGACACAACCGCTCTCAAGTCATTTCTTCTCTCTTGCAAGTTTATGACACGAATCTCCAAAAAAGACCGCAGTATCGGAGGAGGTAGAGTTCTGAGATATGTCTAGTAATCATCTTCTTTCTATGGCTGGTTGGACTTTCCTACCTAACGTAAGTTGTCCTCCAAAGAACATTGCTGATGCGCCCTGCTAACGTGGCTTTGTAGTTAGTTACAGGATGGGTTCAAGCAATATGGTATGGTTTAGCAATACGTGCTGGCGATCCCAAGCCTCAACCTGGCTCTCACAAATGGAACCTACATCGCCGGCGCATCAGCATAATAGTCATATCTGCATACCTCCTATACACAATCTACGAAGCCGACTGGAATATCCGTAAAGCTAGCGACTTCTATAACGATTTGGGAATTTCTCATTTGGCGACTGATCGAGAAATCAAATCGAGGTTCCGGCGACTAGCAGCCATTCACCATCCCGACAAAGTATCATCGTCTTCTATTGCCTCTGGGGACCACTTTGTCCATCTCAAATTAGCTCAAGACACACTTCTTGATCCAGCGAAACGCTTCGCATACGAAAGGCTTGGGCCAGATGTAGCTGGATGCCATCAGTGTTCAACGATCAGAGACTACTTTCACCACTACCTATACGGCTTTAATGGGCTCTTGACTTATTATAGCACCGCTGGAGGCGCCATGTACTTGTTAAAACTCTTTGGATATCTGAATTGGGGTCAATACTGGCGCTGGATCACATTCATCATGCTCTTCACATTTGAACTGCACACGTTTACGCGCCCATATTTCCCAATTTTTGCAACGGAAGTTATAAATCCGATTCTCACAAAATATACATCACATCCACCATACCTTCCATTTCAACTGATACAGCTCGCTCGACAAATGAGTGTAACATTATATATCGCATTTTCCCAGATTGGCCCATTACTAGAACCACCTGCCAGGGCTTCACCGAATGAAAACCCAGAGACCGCATTGAAACAGCAACTTGATCGATTAGAAAACATTGCAAAAGCTGTGGAAGTTGATGCCTCGAGACTTCAGGGGTTAGAGATGATACCATTCGCCAACGATCCACAGGCGATGCAAGACATAAAAGGAAAAGTCAAAGAATGGCTTGTACAAAACACTATAAGGTCCGATCCGGAAGTTAGAGACGCTATGGGGACTGTATTGAAGAGAAAAAGAACGGATGCACCAGCCGGTGCAAAGGGTAATCGATAGACTGGCCAATTCATAGCCGATAAATAATTTCAAGATTAAAATTCCCCAGGCGGTTTCAAGGATGGTTTGAATGATGTATAGTCAGTCTTATACAATAGTATCACCATATTTCCTGATTTCTTTTGCTCCCCGGAAGTTTTTGGAGTTGAGCCGCAAGACTACCAACCCTCTTTCTGAACACTGCGATATCCTTTCTCACTCAAGCGAGTGCATCATCTTCCATCCAATTGCATACAATATTTCAACCCCTTGCCTTGTCATCTATTACTTCTCTCGTTTCGTTGCACATCTACTTTTGCTATGTCTTAGTGAGATGACCTTACTTTGTCTCTGTTGTTTCATGTCTATCTCTGCTGTGTTCACGTAGTTGTGTTCCTCATACTTAAAAGACCACTTGAGATTTTGTTGCTGTACTGGTTCATTTTGTGATTTGGTGGTGCGATCTTGATATATGCGTTGGCTTTCCGTTGGCTTTTCGTTCGCTGGGAAACCTATAGGAAATCGTGACGTGGATACTGCTATGGTATTATATGCATATGTCAGGGTGGTCTTTTATGCGTCTTTATAGTATTGAATAAGTAGCAGTATCACTGGCGCTCCCTTTCGATTTAGTCGGCGATGTTCTACTCAACAGTATTCTTAAATCCCATGCCTCATTATTCCACAAGATTCCCAACAACTTCTAGACCTTTCCTTCTCATTCATCTATCTCGCAAGATGTAGAAATCTGAGATCTTCACGCATATATGATATGACACAGTATCATATACCACTGTCATAATTATAACTACATGAATAATCATAATCAAACTTGGTCAATGTTCTACATTAAATTCTATGTTAGAAAGGTTGATCAATAATCACTGACCCCTAAATGCTCCTCCACTATGTTCAATTTGATATCACCTCAACCCCCAAACTTCACCCCGAGAACCCCCCTTATACATTCTCCCACTCTCAATTCATAAACACTACCCGCATCCCCTTCTCTCACACTATCACCCAAGCACCCAGCCATCATCCGTTAAACTACTACAAAACCACTTGTATCCCAAATCAACAGGACCAATATCATCCAAGCCCCATCTCCATCCCAACATCCAAGAATACTCATCCTACCTCTCAAGATGATCGCAACATCCTTCAAGTTACAACACTCAATATCTCGGCTCACAATGCCTCCTCCCTCACGTACCCACCAAACAAAAACATCAACCATACATGTCACAAGTATATTTTTAAAGACATCCATCCATCCATACAAGACAAGACGCCCAAGCAAAAGATGTAGATATATAACAAAAGATCTCCAGATAAAACGCGATGGAAAGGAAAGAGAATTCAGTGGAGAAAAGTAGGGACGACATCGATGTCAAATGAGAGATAGATCCATATGGTAGAAGGGAAAGAACCGGTACCTTTGTAACCTATATATACCTACTATCTAGATCTATGCGCATAATCCATTCCCGAAATCTTTATACTCGTATATATGATCTAACATATACGCTTTGAAATCGGTATCCTGAGACCGGACTCCAAAAACGAATGAGGATGAGTATATATATATATGAGAGATATTGATGATACATTCGGATATCCCTCCTCTAGTCCCCAAAGAATATATAAACCACGAAATCTAGCATCGACAACTAACCCCCCTCCCACTCACTCACTCACTCATCCAAAAGCCAAAAGAACAGAGAACGCTTACCCAACAGAAAAAACAAAAACAAAAATAAAATACCCTCCCTACCTAGATCTTGCAAGAACCTATCTTAAACCCATCTTAAACCCATCCATCCGATCCCACCCATTCCTCTCAATATCGCCTCCATCTAAATTACTCCTATTCCCCCCCCCACTCCCCTCACATAAACAAACATAACCTCAAAAACACCCCGCAACGTTATTCAACACACATCCAAACAAACAGGCCTGATAGTTCAGTGGTAGAATTCTTGCTTTGGGTTATATATATCATTAATCTAAAATGTAAGAGGTCTCCGGTTCGATCCCGGATTAGGCCCTTTGGATTACATGTTCTCTTTTTGATGTTTGTTTGCAAGAATATTTACTGGAGGGGAGTAGTGCAATAATGCATGCCTGCCTCTTTTTGTAATTTTGGAGAGTTGCTCTTGAAAAGGATCTAGCTATATGTGGAGAAATAGTGGAGATTGTGGAGGTGAAAATGAGTATAAGATGTGGGGATAATGTGGAGTGAGTCGGTTAGGACTAGGGAGGGGAATTTGGCTGCGTGATAATGTGGACTCAACCCAGACATCGTGAGGCTGGGTGTTATACATACATAATTTGATTTTGCCTACTTAGATATATATAGTTGACGAGGTAGTCTGAAGGCGTAATATGGTAATATGGTAATTTGGCAATATGAAGGCATGAATCTCAAAGCTGAGAAATGCTTGGATTTGATATGCCATTATTGCATTCATTATCAGTCCCGGTAAATATTCAGGTTGCTGCTAAGTTCGCCCGACCTTTCGCTATGTTACACCCTAAAAAAAACCTCCAAAAGTAATATCACAGAACGCCAGGTCCCCGCCATATTTCATTTGCTTCTTAGCAGCGATTTAATGCTGACTCCACTCAATACTGTCCAAAGCAATACCTTCCTGTACGAGCTCCCAAAGAGGACTCAACTCTCGTAAGAATGTGACTCGGTCTTCAACGGCTTTCAAAACATAATCGATTTCAGACTCTGTTGTGAATCGTCCAATACCAAATCTAATACTGCTATGTGCACTCTCATCACTGCTACCAAGTGCTCGGAGAACATAGCTGGGTTCGAGTGAGGCAGAAGTACAAGCACTTCCTGATGATAGCGCAATGTCCTTCAATGCCATCAAAAGCGATTCTCCCTCAACATAGGCGAAAGAGACGTTCACACATCCTGGATAGAAATGGTTTGGGTCCCCATTTTGAGTGGTATGTTCCATGGCGAGAAGACCATTGAGGAGTCTATCAGAGAGTCTTTTGATGCGAGCATGATCGTACTGTTAAAACGTTAGTATCCTTTCAACATCAATTATTGGCCAAATTGAAATAATTGATAAGGAATATCAGACAGGGTACTGTGAGTCATCAAAGAAGCCTCAACTTGCAAGCAAGGACGCCACTAGGAAAGCCATGCATATGTAAAGTACGTCATCATGTAAGCAACAAATAACAAAGAATTGTTAGAGCTTACATCAATTTCCTCCTTTGCAATCCGACAAGCTTCACCAAAGCCGACTAATAATGCAGGTGCGAGAGTACCACTTCTCAGGCCTCTCTCCTGCCCACCTCCACTAATGATTGGGTCAAGCCTAACCCTAGGTCTTCTGCGCACATAACACGCACCAATGCCTTTTGGTCCATATATCTTATGTGATGAAATCGACATCAAATCGATGTTCATCGCATTGACATCCAAGTGGATCTTTCCAACGGCTTGTGCGCCATCGGTATGGAAGAACACCTTCTTCGAGCGGCAAAGCTTGCCTATTTCTTCGAGGGGCTGAATAACACCAATCTCGTTGTTAACTGCCATGATACTGACAATGGCTGTTTCTGGTCGAATAGCGGCCTCAAGTTCGGCCATATCAACCAACCCATTTTGCTGCACTGGCAGATATGTAACATCGAAACCCTCATCTTGCAAATGCCTACAACTGTCCAGTACACATTTGTGCTCTGTCTGTGTTGTGATGATATGTCTCTTCTTGCCCGCCCTACCAAAGAACCTCGCCACACCCTTGATACTCATATTATTACTCTCAGTCGCTCCACTTGTGAAAATGATCTCTTTGGGATCAGCTCCAATGAGTGCAGCAATGTGTTCTCTTGCTTCTTCGATTGCCTTGTCAGCTTCCCAGCCATAAGCATGAGTTCTCGAATGCGGGTTGCCATATAGACCAGTATAGAAAGGTAACATTTTGTCCAGTACTCGTGGGTCTAATGGAGTGGTAGCTTGCATATCTAAGTAGATTGGTCTCTGGCCTTCGTCCATAACAGTAGCTTGCTTAAGCACACCTAATCAAGTGTCAGCTAAGCTTCCTTGCATGTCTATGTGGATATGTGGATATGCGAGGGGTGATTACCGGCTATAGGGCTCATCATCGCATCGGCATTTGCAGATGATCCTGATATTGATTGATTCGCAGCATGTTTGCCAGTCTCTTCAAAGAAGGACTTCTGCTCTGATCGAATCGCGGTGTCAAGGTTGACTTGAGCGCTATCTTTTTTGGTCTCGGAAACATAACCCCTCCTGGATACTCTTTGGTTTGATATCGACGCCACCCGGGCAAAAGCAGAGCTTCTCACCAGACCAGCAGCAGGAGTTGAATGCTTCAAGCAAAGGCGCGAGGCCTGTCTTAAAGATTTTGAAGCCAGACTCGACATTATCACGAATGGTTATGTCGTGGATTTGATAATGTCAGATCTAGAGTGGAAGGGAATTCCACAGAGGGGAGAGATGATCAAGCTTGAAATTCTGCCGGAATAAAAGAGCAAGGCTAATCTCTTTTTGTACTAGCTTTGATTATAAACTCCGTGCTTTCCTTCAAATGACCGAAGATTGAATTGGATTTAAAGCTCAAAATAGTGGTTTCAAAGGGATTTATCAAAACAACCAATCATAATCCATGAGTCGATTTATTTATATATTTTCTTTTACAGTATTTCTTTCTTGTATTTACGATAACAAGAATAACAATAATATCAATATTAATATTAATTAATGATTTCGTAATTATACAAGTTCCGTCTTATCCTGGCCAAAATAGGTAATTTACATGCCTTGCTGCTGATGCAAACGTTCCGGCGATTCCATAATCATAATAAATTCCATTTCCAACCATTTTGACTATTGAATGCGCGCAATCAACTTTTTTTCTACATAGTTGTCTTAGAGTTAGGAATAACTTCATATCCTTCTGGTCTGAAATCTTTCTTACCACCTTAGACAATCAAGACGTAAGGTTATCAAGCATATCGGGGCTGATAGAAGACTGTCACAATAGATCTGCTCAGCCACTCCTCGTCATCGTCTTGACATACTTCAAGAGGCAGCATCTTTCTTTGAGAATTACGACACCCACAACACGAACATAACCCTGCGAAGAAAGCTTCTCATATCACATTCAAATATCTTATAGCTGACCTTTTCTGCTTTATCTTGAACCTAAAACTGGGAGATGTCCTTCAAGGGCTTTCAGAAGTCCCTGGTCAGAGTGAGTGGGAATGGACGGGGCTTTTCGCACATTTTACTGACATGTTAGCAGGCGCCTCAAACGTTCAAAGCTAAGTTTAATCTTGGTGAACAAACGAAAGATCCCGTCTACATTGATGCGGAACGGCGATTCCAAGAGCTAGAAACCGAGACGAAAAAACTGCATGATGAGAGTAAGAAGTACTTTGAAGCTATCAATGGCATGATGAACCATCAAATCGAGTTCTCTAAAGCGATCGCCGAGATATACAAACCAATATCTGGAAGGATGTCGGATCCAGATTCCCTAGTCCAAGAAGGAAATCCCGAGGGGATCAGAGCCTGTGAAGAATACGAAGAAATTTGCAAGGAGCTCCTAGCAACTTTACAACCAGAGTTGGAGATGATCGAGACGAGAATCATTCGGCCTGCGGACGAACTATTAGAGGTCATCAAGGTGATAAGGAAGACTGCGCTTAAACGTCAACACAAGCAATTGGATTATGACCGACATCGAGCTACACTCAAGAAGTTGCAAGACAAAAAGGAAAAGAGCTTGAAGGATGAGAAAGCCATGTACAAGGCGGAGAATGATGTTGAGCAGGCCACTCAAGAGTTCGACTATTACAATGATCTTTTGAAGGACGAGTTACCTAAACTCTTTGCGTTGGAGCGCGAGTTTATTCGTCCATTATTCCAATCATTCTACTATATGCAACTCAATGTCTTCTATACCTTACACGAGAGGATGCAAGGATGTGATATTGGATATTTCAATCTCCAGCTTGATATCGAGGAAGGCTTCGAGGCAAAACGAGGCGACATCCGAGAACAAGCAGAAGCACTCTCCATTGTGAAATTCAAGACGACTGGTGCCAAACGTCCACCAAAACCTCTTGCTCTCACTGGACCTAAACGACTTGCCATTGAAAATAGCCCATCATCTACCGCACTCACGACCACTACTTCTCCCAACCGCCGCGCATCCACCGACTTTTCATCATCGGAGAAGCCACCGCCACCTTACTCTTCCACGTTATCTCCTACTAATCCTGGCAATAGTGTGATGCGGTCAGCCTCAACAGGTAGTTCATGGGGAGCCGCTGCGAAGGCGAAAAAGGCGGCACCGCCACCCCCAAAGCCCAAACCGCTGAGACTCAGCGGCGCGCCAGCTGCCGAGACTGCTACCGCATTGTATGATTATGAGGCACAGGCTGAAGGTGATCTAAGTTTCAGTGCTGGAGAGACCATTGAGATCCTGACGAGAACGGGTAATGAAAATGAATGGTGGGTTGGGAAGATTCATGGAAAACAAGGACAATTCCCTGGTAAATATTTTCTCTCGTAATCTTCGGATATTAAACTGACACCAATATCTAGGAAACTATGTCAAAGTCAATTAAAATCAGAAGTTTGAGAACAATAGCTTTTATCAATACCCTCGCAACAAAACTTTTGATTCATCATATCCTCGGGGACCTTTTGAACCAGTGGAATCAGACAGTGGCGTACGCAAATGGCATTGTCTACATGGAAAGTAGCATGGGCTACAGCGACCGGGGGCTTTAGGAACCAGGGCTTTGGGGGAGAGGATTGACGGGTCAAAGACGCGTTTCGAGCCTAGCATGTACTTACATACCACATAACTAATATGATGCTTACTTTCTGATGAATCAATCGAAGCTCTTGCTGTTCAAGGTCTTTTGGCACATTTTCTGTTTTGGGCATTATGAGCAGCACAGATACGCGAAGGGGAGTTATGCATTTTACAATAGCCTCAAAATGCAGTTCAGCCGCAGACTAACAAGACTAATCACCGAACGAACCGGATTGGTATACAGTAGGTAGGTCATATCATATATGCCGTCGGCACATGCTTTCCTTTTACAAGATCACACATATCGTATCTAGATATCGTTTCGGCTCGGTTGCTATTCGTGTGGTGGGTGCACTCCCATGGTACTCATTCACTGCACACAGCTATCATCGGTGCATTTCATGATATATATATATATAGCCTGCGAAGATATATCTCTTGGCCGAAATGAATTTCAAATTTCTAATGAAAGAGGCGGGAGGGGGGGGGTTTCGTGTGTAGGATGTGGGATGTGGGATGTGCTTATGGATTTTCCGTCGTGCTACTACTACTGTAGTGGTACAACTGAGAGATCTACTCGGTCTACAATTAGGAAGGAGGCTGTGCTGTACGTACTTCCTTGTTTGGCTATAGCGATTTATCTACATTTTCTTTTCTTTATGGTGGATGTCATCATATGATGTATATTGCTGTTCGACGCGTGCATGTATATATATATATACATACAGTAATTAATCAATGAACCAACTAATCTCTAAGCGCTGTTGGCCGGGGGGCCGAAACGGAATATCTTAAGCTTAATGCCATATGCATTTATTTTATATACTATGACAAACAACAGTAAGGAAGGAGAGAGTTGTCCCTAGCTTGGATTGGACTGGGTATCGTGGAACGCGGCCTCCGAGCCGTTCGACATTGGCTGGTATGTTTCAAAGGCCGGATGGATATCTATGGATTGACCCTTGGTTTTTTGGGGAGGGGGGGGAAGGGGGGAATGGTTTTCTGGGTGCGCTCACCGAGAGAGAATGAGAACTTTGTTTGTCTCGAGTAGAGGAGAGGAGGAGAGGAGAGGAGTAGAGGAGAGTAGATAACTCTGCAAACGGGGGTAGGTATACGTATACGTAGTAGCAGGAGTACAGTGAGTTAGTGATACTTACTGTATTTTCATGTGTGTGTGTGTGGATGCATATATGAGGGCAGATAGAAGATAGATTGATTACTGTACTGTATGTATGTACTGTATGTATATTTTGCAAGCATGCATCTTGCCTGCCATCTGTGTGTGCTAGACGACGGATATGATATGCAGAAGTTCTATATATATCTTCTTGAGAGAACATAGAATGGAATTGAAAATGTGATATCTGATCATTGTCCCCCTTCTCTAATCCATTAGTACTCCAGCTCAGGTGTAAGTGTAAGTGTAAGTGTATGTGCACATGCGCGTGCTTACACAATGATGCACGTAAGCATAAGCATAAGCATAAGCATCTACTCTACGAGTATACGTAAGACATACATACCTACAATGTTGCTAGCTAGTTAGTTAGCTAGCTATGCATTTTGTAATTATGGGATGGCTGTCTAGATCTGTTATGGTGGGTTGGCGCGGGGGGGAACTCGGCAAACGAGGGGTACCATGTACCGTGTACGGCGTATCTGTAGGCAACGTCAACGACTTAGCTGCAGATGATAACATATATAAATCTACGCCCGACTTCCATATATATGGAGATTAGATTCGGATTTCTTGCTTACTTACAGCATAGCATGCGTGATATTGCAGAGTAAGTAACACGAAACGAGACGAGTGTCACCGTAGGCTGGTGCGGGTGGGTGTGTCTTTCTTTACATTTGCGTTTACACTTACGTTTCGACGATTGAAGTGTGTGTGTGTGTGTGTGGTGGTAGGTTAGGGCTACTTACTTACTTACATACTTACATACTGCGTTTAATGGATAGACGGACGTCATGTGCGTACGGGAAAAGGGAAAAGCGGACACAAATGCAAATTCAAGGAGTGCTGCTGGGTGATTCGGGTATGGTATGGTATGCCATAGTATGGTAGGATAAGAGAGAGGTGAGGGGTGAGACGAATCACGAATCAAGATTTGTATTCTATGTGTATATGTGTGCATGAAGATAAAGTACGTCTACGATAAGCCCCCAAAAAGCCCAAGTGATATTACATATATAACAGCAACGGAGTTAGCACTTTGTTGTGCCTTTCATACTGGCGTTTATGTATGACATGATGCATATATACCTACGAGTAGCATGCTCCCAATATAGATAGGTAACGTGCATTCTGAAGAAAAAAACAGGATGGAGGGGAGGCTCTATCCCCACATTCTATGCCACACCATGGCCATCAGTTATGCGTCGTCATACGCGCGGCTTACAGCTCGCATGCAGCGATTTTGCACCACGAGCTGCTGATATGCTGTGTGCTGTGTGCTGTGTGCTGTGTGCTGTATGGGGAATATGGTTTTTAGCCCCCCCTCATTCTAATTCTCATCCCGACACCTCACTGAGATTCATGGGCTGCCGCGCATACTTTTAAATCGTTGTTTCTCGCCATATGCGCTCGATAACTGATATGGAGCAAGGTATGATACACGAGAGACGATGCGTGCCATTGGCGAAGATGATTAGATGTAGAAAATACTGATAGAATATGCATATTAGATATAGGGTTTGATGTACAACAGCAGTGCACCAGTAGGCACGAACTTAAAAAGTGAAACCCGGAGCTTCCTTCCCCATCTTTTTACCATTACCCACCTCAATAATTTCTCGGTCCTTCCCAAAATAGAATCCTAGCCCGATATCTTGATACATGGCTTTCTCTTGCCACATCCATGATGTCTTTGGAGAGACGGCTGTGCCAGAAGCAGAATGCGATGTTCTATGCATATTGACAGATTGGCAGACGCCAACAGCACCGGGCAGTGCTGTCGTATCCGGACACTTTTGCTTTTGCTTTTCCTTGCCCTTTCCCTTTTGATCGACTCCGGTCATCTTATCTGTTTCCAGAATATCCCCATAAATCGTCCGATAATGCTCATATGCATACCCATAACTTTTATTCTCCATTTCCGCACTAGCATCAAACGTATGACCTGTAGCCCGACCATCTATGTGCGGCCCCTCGCCCACCCCTTTTCTTATCATGCCACCCCACCTCTTTAACCCCGTCAACTTGATTGTCGGATCAAAACTTACAAAGATAATGGCCAGTGGACCACCATACCCCCCTGTTACATACACTAGACTTCTTTCATCGGCAGTGCCTTCCACGTTGCCAAGGTGCGTGGGTGGATTCAACAATTTGTACAGCTCGTCGAGGGCCACGTTTGCAACTTCAGGATCTTGCGCCGGGGGCCAATACGTAATATCCGATTGTCGATACATTTGGTCCAAGGCCTCTCCAATATCAGCTGGTTGGGGACGTAACAATCCAGCTTTTGACGGGTTATTGGGGGCGTAGACGAGGGGTGGGCCGATCTTTCGAGAACTAGCGCGTAGTCGTAATCGTTGCTTACCCTGCCAATCTGTCGGGAGGGAATCATCGACAAGGTCGAGAAATGTAGACGAGGAGGAGTGGTAATATCGAACCCGAGATTTTGCGAGTGTGAATGTTAAACTAGAAGATCCATCGTTGTCAGGATGGGTGAACTGTGGGAGTCTTGTCCGTAATGGCATGTAATGTGGATTGTCGTCTTTTCGAAGGAGACGTAGAATAGGATCATCGGGATATTCACTCAAGTCGCGATTGCTGTAGTTTTCGTAATCCTCTAAATTACTCGATTGTGTAGTCATTGCTGAGGATGGACCTGCTTGAACAGTCGTGGAAGAGACTGTTGTGGTTGAAGAAATAGTTGCATCGGCTGGACAGTAAGGACCATCGTGCATATCATGGTGTTGTGTGGGAAAGATGATAGGGGTAGTATAGCAAGTACGCTGACTTCTACTTGCCCCGTGATACCACTCCTTTCGGGACTCGATTATTCTGAGCTCTCCAGTACTTTCATCCCTATCAAGTCGAAGATTGGTCCATCGATCATCAATGGGACCTTCTTCATGCTGACGCCGCCACATACTTTGATTTTCTGTTTTCTCGATCAAGTCCTTAAAAGGGGACGCGAGAGGAAACCTGATGCAATGATAGGATGAAGTCCAGTCTATCTCTTCCACCTCAAATGAAGTTTGATTCGAGAGAGCATAGAAATAACCATCGTGAAATTCGAAACAGATGTTTGATCCAATTTCTGATCCCACCATATCTGAAAGATGGACCTTTTGGTCGAACCATTCTCGTTGGGTGAAAGCGTAGCCATAAATCACCCATTTCTTATGATTGTCTGTGCCCACTTCTGAATGTGTGCCATAGTAAAGATATTTGCCATCATGGCGGACGAATATTCTTTCGGTAGAATCCAGTTCTCTTACAACAAGAATTTCTCTAGTTCCAATGCTGAAAGCAATCAGCCACGAATTTGCCTCCAGACCTGATGCCTCATAGAGACAGGAGATTATGTTGTCTGAATAGTAGAGCACTTGGAATACACCTCTGGTATTGCGAGCAATTTCCGAGGTAGCGCTACTCAGCATTCGTGGTATGCCGACAACGATCTCATGACGCGCCGAATCATGAAGATTCAAGACCCTTAATTTGTCATCAAGCGTGTAGCACAAGACACCTTTGCAATAAAGATATTCCTCCCCAAACCCAATTGTTGCTACCGAGTACGGATTGGCTGTAGCAAAAGCTTGTCGTCTCTTCGAAACTCTTCGAAGAGCTGATGCGCTATGGCCGGTAACGTGCTTAGTTGACAGCGCTTCATTGCAAAATGGGATCTTAGTCTATACAACTCTTGTCAGCTACTCGCGCATCAACGTATTAGACGTCCTGGTTACGCAGATGGTAGCTTACTTGCATTATCAATTTGCTGATGCTCTCCTCGGTGACTAAATACCTGAACGCCTTGCAGGAGAGGCCTAGGTTGAACACATCATCAAAATCGATGTTTGCTATGATATTGGATAAGACTTCATATGGAAGAGAAATCAGATTCAACATCAGATATTTCCTCAACGACCTCAGTAACTATACCTGACAAACAACATTAGCTTCGATTTGAAACAAGATGGGGCGAATGGTACATACTTGCAAATTATGATGGATCAATAGGAGCCGGAGAAGCAAGAGGGCGATTCGTTTTGAAAGAGGAAGATTGTTGACAGGCTTACAATGAGCTGCGCCATTGCTCACTTATAGCGCGGAGCCCGATGAGGCTCCAAAAAGTGCTGATGCGAGTAAAGTGTCATATGTCAAAATGAGCGATATAAAGTAAATTTCAGTTGTAGCCATGTCAAAACGCCCATGTTATTATCGGCTAGAGGCTCAAAAGATATATGATGGACCAGAATTCCTCCTCATGACCATGCTGCATATATCGAACAAGGATTCAATCATTCCTTCGGGTAAAATGGGTTGGACCCCCAGTTCATTTTGTGAGGCTCTTCTTCCCTTTAGATCATCTGTTGCAGGTTCCCAATCGCGTATATGCATATGAATGCAGGGGTTGGTTAACTGTGCCTGCGGCTCAAAATGTCACCGTGTCCAACCTTGAGACATTGTGGCCATGATAAGAGCCGCATAGCAGCTTTCCACGTTCCAAGACACTGGTTTGGTTTGTACAGAACTATTTCGAAAACAGAATCGCCCGGAAGTAGTTGTATTGCTTGCTTCAGAAGATCAAAGCAACTCATCCAATCTCGGGCTGTATCGATTCCAGAATGATTGAAGTCTCTTTCGTCTCTACTCAGTGGCGTACAGGCGTGAATAGTACCGGATCAAAAGCTGTCCCCAATCCAAGAAGGCTTCAAGACCATAGTGTCGGCTCATCATATCTGCGGATTTGGAAATCCATTCTGCGATGAGAAGAATGTAAGCCTCCTTGCAATTGTATGCAAAAGTAATGTTGGCCGGCGAAGATTTGAGCATTGACCTTAGCTTAGGACTAAACTTAATTTTAGACGCTAAAAAAGTATTTTCTATATCCTTCCTTCAAATAATCTGTTATTTTCTCTAAAATATACGTAAACCTTAACAATATTTACTGATCTTTTTGCTAATACTAGGACACATGCAGGTCAGGCTTGGGTCGATACTCTTGAACAAGGTGAAATAGGAGAAACACTTGCTGTTGTGTTGCCCAGGTTTGCCGCACCAGTTGTCGGCTGGGCATCGAATCATTATGGTCCAAGTTGGCTATATGTTGCTGGCTTTTGCTTTGTATCGCCGCTATTTTTGGTTCTTCTATATCTCGTTGTACATGATTCCTTGCACCAGAAAGTTCTTCTCTGCGTACTATTGGCGCTCATTGGCGTCCTTTTGGCTTGTGCCATGCCAGGGCCAATAGCCGAGATCGCGTATATTGTTGAAGTCGAGGAGAAACCAATCTGGAAAGACGGAGCATATGCAGTTGCACCTTCATCGGTTCAGTCTGGTCAGTCTACGTACAAGAGGATGGGGCAGAATAGCGTCGTCGTTGAAACTGTTCGGTTTGACTGGCGCTGTCCCATGTTTGACCTACACAGGAAGTCTAATAACGGAGGCCAATGCTAAGCTACAGAGGAAAGAGCAGTCAATCTTCAATCGAGAGCGGCCCATGGTCCTCTAGCTGCAACAAGTGATGCAGGGGATAAAGCATGCGTACATTTGAATTTTATATAGGGGTGATTATGTATTTGTACCAGAAGTTAATATAAATCGCATCCTTAACTAGCAGCATGCTGTACATTTTATGTCATCACTAGCACTCGATATTCCTGCCCTAAAGCCAAGTTGTTTTCAAATCATGCTACTCTCGTCCTCACCCGTAGGCATCTAGGGTATTTCAGCATGTCGCTAAAGGAAATCAGCAATAGCGATACTGCTGCTATCAATATTCGTGTAGAAATGTGCAGAGTATGGTTGTTATAATATCGTTTATACATGCAAAACTTCCACCTGGCGTTCTGTTGAAAATCGAGATTTGAGGGTTTACATTGGATATCCAAGACCGAAGACGAGAAGGTGAGCTGCAAGATGAAGTTAGATAGGAGGGCAACATGTTATTAGCCAGAGCGTATGAAAACATTTTCCACAGCCTCTTCGATGAAGTTGTTACCATGCGATCACGTGCTATCGCATGTCATCCACCAATTCATCGCTTATCACCATGACTCATCATGACTCTGAAGCATAAAATCAAGTTTTCGACCGCCATGCTCCGCCGAACCTTAATGATGGTCAAGAACCATCTCCCCCTCGGCTTTTCGGCCGTCAAAGAATGTCAAAGAATGATGACAACTACCTCATCCAACTTTCCATGCCGTCTCTGCCCAAGAATGCACCGAATGGCTGGAAAGAAGATAAAAGTTATCCGCCGGTAGATGCATATTGCATGCAACCTGAGACCTGTAAACGCTTGAGGCTTGGCCGCAATGGGCATTCGTTGGGTTTACAGATACCCAATTTCGAAGATTCTACTAAGTAATGGAATGTCTACGGTTCCCGGGTTGGGTATTCTCCATGGTTCATCGGCGGAGGTATTGCAGCATGTGTAAGCACGCATGCCTATCACCCGGGGTGATTGTAATACACGAGTATGCATGAGCATGACCGAGGCTAGAAGGTGCTTTATAGAGGGGTCGCGCTGTTATTATGAGTGGGAGGAATGATTTTAAATATCGATTGGATTTCTATCACTTTTGATCATGATTCAAACTCCCATTGCTGTTGCTCTGCGATTGTTCATCTTACTTTGAGTATTTATCAACACCAGGATTGATATTTCAAGACAAGCGAGGAAGCTGCCAGCTTCGAGACCAATGACGTTAGTTTCTGATACTGAGTTGGAGAAGAGCGTTGCACCTTCCGTCGATGATTCGTCATCGAGGGAGAAAAACAACGGCGCAGATGGCTCGAATGAGGAAAATGGGGAGGTAACGAATAATGGACAGGAGGAAGATGGCTTAGAATACCCAAAAGCTTTTGCAATGGTGATGATAGTGGCTGCATTGTCTCTTAGCATGTTCCTCGTTGCTTTGGATATGACGATTGTGGTATGTATATCTTGTCACCTTCCTCCCACAGGAATCGCATTACACCCTCGAATTTGAACTCGAACTCGAACTCGAACTCGGTAACTAACCCCAACCTAGGCTACCGCAATTCCTAAAATCACCGATCAATTCCACGGCCTGGACCTCGTCGGTTGGTATGGCTCCGCTTTCTTCCTCACCCTCGGTTCCTTTCAATCGACATGGGGAAAGGCCTACAAATATTTCCCTCTAAAGATGACATTTCTCATTTCCATTTTCTTGTTCGAACTTGGAAGCTTGATATGCGGTATGCCCCCCCCCAATCTCACAGCACCAACACAACAACTAATCTCATGTCCCATAGGCGTTTCCCCAAATAGCACCGCTCTAATTGTTGGTCGAGCCGTTGCTGGGCTCGGTGGTGCAGGAATTGCATCCGGGGCATATACAATTATAGCATTCGCAGCGCGCCCTCGACACCGCGCAGCATTCACCGGAATATTGGGTGCAGCTTATGGGGTAGCATCGGTAGCGGGACCCCTTCTTGGGGGTGTGTTTGCAGATAAGTTAACATGGCGTTGGTGTTTCTATATCAACTTGCCTGTTGGCGGAGTGGTAGCGGCTATTATCCTGTTTCGTGAGTATTCAGATGTTTCTCTATACAACATAGGTGCTGATGTGTCAATTATCTAGTATTCACTACTCCTCCAAATGCAGTGCCGGCGCCCGCTAGTCTTAAGGAGAAGATATTACAAATGGACCTCCCCGGAACCTTCACAATCATGGCTAGTCTCGTCTGCTTCTTTCTATCCCTCCAATGGGGCGGTCAAAGAAAAAGCTGGAAATCAGCAGATGTAATAGGCACCATGATCGGCTTCATCCTCCTCCTCATCATCTTCCTTGTCATCCAATACTTCCAAGGCGAGCGTGGAATAATCGTCAGCCGACTGTTAAAAGAGCGCACTATTTCTGTAGCAATGGCATATGCGTTTTTCCTCGGCGGTGCATGGTTCCTCTTACTGTACTATCTCCCATATTATTTCCAGGTTGTCTCTGGTGTTTCGGCTTCTCAATCTGGTGTCCGGAATCTACCCATGATTATTGGCACCACCATCGCCACCATTGCCTCCGGAGGACTGATTTCGGCATTTGGTCACTTGTAAGTCCCTGTCCTACTACGTTCAAAGCCTCCAACTCCACTCCACTCCACTAACACACCCTCTCAGCGTACCCCTCATGATCCTCGGCGCAATCGGCACAGCCATCGGATGCGGACTCCTCTACACACTAAACGCAACCTCCACCCCAGCCCAATGGATAGGCTACCAAGCCCTCGCCGGGCTCTCCGCCGGCCTTGCCCTGCAAATCCCCGTCATTTCCACCCAAGGCACCGTACCCCCCCACGACCTATCATCCGCCACCGCCATGGTGCTCTTCCTCCAAACCATCGGCGGCGCCTTTTTCATCTCCGTCGCCGAAGCCGCATTCGCAAACCGGATCCTGCACGTTCTCCCGCACGACGCGCCTTCCGTCTCCCCCACCCACGTCCTTGCGGTCGGCGTCAGCGAATTGCGAAAGGTGTTTGGGAAGCACGGACGCGTAATCGAGGGCATCGTAGAGAGCTATCTGCAGGGCCTCAGAGTTACGTATGCGATGGCCATAGCGTGTGCTGGAATCGCGGTGTTTTTATCCCTGGCGAGCAAGCGGCCTTGGATTGTTTCAAAGGGAAAAACATCATCCATAAATGGCGCTGCTTAGATGGCTGCTTGGGAGTAGAGTGGAGTAGAGGTACCTTTTCTACAGGATGCGATTGGGGGCGAGTGGGGGGGATTGAAGATACATGATGGAACGGGTAATGATGATGATGATTAGGGAATATAGAATTGTGTCCAAAAGTGGATAGATACCAAACCAAAGAATCTCTCTCTCCTGCAAAAATGTGGACCCACGAATATGAATATGAATTCCCTCCTAGAATGACAGGATGGATGCGTCCTTTTCCATTTGGTTTAGCTGCTTTTGGGTATTGGGATTGAGGTATGGTGTTCAAAAAGAGAAAGAGAGTGAGAGAGTGAGAGAAAGAGAATAAAAGACAGAGTTCAAATAAAAATAATACTGCAAAAAGAACAAGAACAAGAACAAGAACAAGATTAATTCCATCCATATCCTCACATCAATCTTGGACAGACAGTACTTTTTTTGTTTCAATTCCTCCATGTTAGATCTAGGGTATCTATCGTATCATGACTGAATATCATAGTCGTAAGATCCTTCATGTCATATCCTCCTCCCTTCTCACCCCTTCTTCCCTTCCCATAAAACCACACCACACCACACCATTCCTAATCTCCCCAAATCGATCCATCCACCTACCCCCCCCCCAACCTAACTCTCCACCCCCAACGCCTTAACCCCCACCAACCTCCCCCCCTCAACCCCCACCATCCAATACTCCACCCGACTCCCCTCCCCAGGCACCCTATAAACCCTCACATCCTCCCCCCTCCCCGCCTCTCGAACCGCACTCACAAGATCCTGATATTGCCCATGAGGATCCCACTCCCCAACATCCAAGATTTGAATGTCTCCGGCTGCACCTGCAGGGTCAGGATGTGCGATGAGGCGTGCGAATGTTTCTGTAGACAAAGTTAGAGATTTATTTCCACCAAGGTTCATGAGATGAGCGATGCTAATATCAAGATGTGGAAGGCGTATACGTTGGTGGCGTGCCAGACACCAATCTTGAACGACTCTCTTCTAAATCATGAGGATGCAATTTTGCTATTGCCTCATATCCCTGCATTTGCTGTTGAAGGAGAGGATGTTACGTGTTCCATGACTTCCTCATCGAAAGGATAAACAGATAGACGCGACATCTGGGGAAAGATAAACAAAAATTCACATACCCTCATCCGGCAAACCTCCCTCATGCTTGAGAGCGACAACGACAAACGGTTCATCCGCATCACTCACATACCACGCATCCCTAGTCGCTCTCACCAACACCCCCGGTACATCCACCCCATCATCCACAGTCTTAAACTCTACTTTCTCGCCACCACCAGCAGCATTCAATGTGCCCGCTCCAAGGTCCTCATTGGCCTTATCGAGGAACGCCATGTAATCGTCATCCGATGCCATTTTATCCGCAGTACCAATATCAATCCCTCCAGACGCTAATCTATTTCTCTTCCCGCTCGAATTCCACACAGCAGCCGAGCAATGCAAATGCAAGCCCCGTCTCCCCGTCTCCGTCTCCGCAAACGCGCCAAAAATCCCACCTTTCAATTTCCGCGCCAACCCCGACCCTCGAGTCGGTCGCAGGGAAGAATCCGCAGGAAGAACGCGATGCGAAACCCTACTACTTATGCCAGAACCGATATCTGCGCCGCAGCAGGTTCCGACGCGAAATCCCTGGGCGCCAGCGTCTTCAACCGGGTAGAGGGTTCTTCGATCTCCCTTCCCTTCCCCTTTCTCTGTGAAATTTCCCCGAAGGAACTTCCCTCTCCCCTCCTTGAAGCAGCACAACCACTCAACACAAACACACCCTCCGCTCCCGCCGCCCACGGCACGTCGACCAAAGGTAAAGGTAAATAACCTAATGGTTGCGATGTTGCCTCTGCGCCCTCACTATATCCCCGGCCCCGTCCGCGCTTTAGCTTATTTTTCTTGTTGTCAAAAGAAGAAGCAGCTCCAGCCTTGTAAAGAGAAGGAGCGCGACTTCCCGGCGCAGATCTCGTTGCTGGTCTTTTCTCTTTTTGATTCTTATTTTGTTGTCGATTTCTCTCGATGGATTCTTTGATGTTTCGATATGGGATGGCGAGGACAGCTGAAAGTGCACCCATTGATGTTGAGAGGAAAGGGAGGGGATTAGGTAATGATGACGTGGGGTAAACTTGAATAATAGTACCGGAAGGAATGAATAATACGTAGATAAATGAAGGAAAGAGAATATTCCCTTTTATTTTGAATTTAAATTGAGCAGATATTGATTAATTAACCCTTATGGAAGGAATGAAACCAACTAACATAGACATATTTACTATTGACTTTGAAACAAAAAGGGTTTCCTTATATGACCTGGTCTGTACGAGTATGAGTATGTATTGTGAAGAGGATGATTTGATTGATCGGCAATGCCAACTCATGAATTTGTATGCTTTGAAGGTTTCAGTGGATGATCTGTTGAAGAGAGAAAGGCGAAACATGCATGTTCTTGATCAAAGGTCTCAATTGTTTTCTCAAAGTAGGTTGGTTCATCATAGGAGTACTTAGATATCATTGGCACTTCTTCATTGATTGAATGCTTCGTATCCATGGGTAATCATGGACTGCTTATTGCACATATGACCCCAACCGACTACACCAATCGAAAAGCCAGAAACCCGAAATGCAGAACCAATTTTTAAATTTACGAAGATTGTGCAACATCCTTCTTGAGGGTACCCAAGAAAGTGTGCTTCTCCTCGGCGGTTTGGTAAGCACCGTGACCGAACTTGGAGGATGTATCGATCCATTTCAACTCAACCTTCTCCAAGGCCTTTCTCGAGGTGTGAACGAACATGGATTTTCTGAGAGTCATGACACGCTTCTTAACACCAGGCACGGAACCCTTGAGCATGATGTAGTCGTTCTTGACCTCACCGTATCTAACAAAGCCACCCATGCTATAATTTGTTAGCCTTGATTGACGGAAAATGTGGAATTTAAGTAACTTACGGGGTGATGGCCTTCTTGGAGACATCGAACTCGGTGGCGGCGTTGTTGGGGTCGTCACCACGGCCGATACGGTAGACCTTGTGGTTGCAAGAGGTACGATGATGGTATCCATCTTGACCAGCACGGGCAACGGTCCATTGGACGTGGGCTGGATGCCAGGCACCGATACAGGCAACCTTGCGGAGACCCTTGTGTGTCTTTCTCGGAAGCTTCTTGGTTCCCCATCTGCTGGTGACACCAGAGAAACCGTGACCCTTGGTGACAGCGATGACATCAATCATCTCATCTTGCTCGAAGATGGAGCCGATCTCAACTGGCTTCTCGAAGAGACCGCTGGCAAAGTCAACCTTCTCAGCGACGCTACCTCCGTTAACTTGGATCTCCATCAAGTGGGCCTTCTTTTGCTTGAGAGGAGTCTTTCTGATTTGAGTGTGGGCGAGGACACGGACGACGGTGCAGTACTTCTTGATGCGCTCGAGTTCACGGGTGATGGAAGATCCGCTGTTCTCGGAGTGCTTCTTGGCGTACTTGGTGAAAGCCTTCTTCTTGCTCTTGTACCAGTTCTTGTAGAATCTGCGCTTGACTTCGTCGCTCAAATGTTCGGCCCAGACGGTTGTGAGGGATCTGAGACCACGAGGAGTCTCAATGTAACCCACTAGACCAACAACGATAACCTAAAAAGATATTAGCCATTGGCTTTAGCCAAGCGGGCTGCGTTGTTCGTACCGGTGGTGTCTCAATGATAGTCACTGCCTCAACGACCTCCTTCTTGTGTGTCTTCGCACCAGGACGGTCGAGATCGCGGACAATGGTAGTCATACCAGCCTTATAGCCGAGAGTGGCAGTAAGGTGGACTGGCTTGGTCTTATCATCCTTGGGGAAACTGGTCGCAATTGAAAAGTTAGTAAATGGATTCTTCGTCGGATCATCTATTGA
Organism: Monilinia vaccinii-corymbosi; assembly: GCA_017357885.1. Classification (NCBI taxonomy): domain Eukaryota; kingdom Fungi; phylum Ascomycota; class Leotiomycetes; order Helotiales; family Sclerotiniaceae; genus Monilinia; species Monilinia vaccinii-corymbosi. The sequence continues at coordinate 2,996,410 of CP063407.1, read as the reverse complement.
TGAATCAATAAATCCTTCAAATATCAGGACTAAAAATGAAATTGGGGGTAAATGCTTCACCTCTTGACCTTTCCGCGGTGACGGCTTGCTCTCTTTCTTGGGAGATAAGCAAGGGATCCGTGACGGGGAGCTTCGAATTTACGGTGCGACATTGTTGGCGGCGGCGGTCGACTTCTTTGGGTGTTGAGGTTCAAAAGTTCAAAAGATTTCAACTCAAAAAGAAAAGTTCTCAAATTGGTGAGTGTGGGATTTCTCGGTTAGAGGCTTTTAGTGCCCCGAAAGTAGATTAGTGGGGAAATGAGAAAATATATGTTATAGCTTGTGCTTGGCCTCTGTTACACGTGACCAATATTAGAGAACTCCATTTCTATCTAACAGATGCGTTACATGCCAGCTATTTCACTGTTTGAGTTCTAGAGCAGTATATTCAACGTAGGGTGAACTTATAACTCATAGTGTATATATGATATATCTCTCTGTTTCACCATTCATTTCATTTCATTCTATGCTTTCGACTTTTAGACTCTCACAGCCAAATATCAAAAAGCATTTTTGGTGAAATCTTTATCATCATAGAATTGGCATCAGCGTTGTCGTATACATCCTCTAAAGGTCTCCCCTGCCACTTATCGCCCCCTCAAACTCCTTCCCTGTCACACTCATCCCATCCAGCTAACTACTAGCCCACTCGTTGAAAAAATTAATCATGTCAAAGTCCATCAGAAGATACCCCCCACCCGCATCGCAAAATCCAACCAAATACAATACCAAACCAAAGACCAAACCAGCCAAGCCAAACCCATCGACCCAATCCAATCAGTTAAGTCAGTTAGTCAATAAGTTGAATCCATTTATTCATGTTCCCTCATTCTCTCATATCAGCCTTCCCGCAAATTTCTGGCAAAGGATCTCATTTAGAGCCATAAACCCCCCCCCCCCCCCCTCTCTAAGTTAAACACAGCATTCGAAGTTCATGAATAGTGACATCCCGTCCATGGTCCCTTCACAAGATCGAAGTAAAAAAGCAAAGCAAACAAAATATGGACCGATGGTATTTTTGTACAACAGCAATAGCAGAAAGGCTTCAAAATGCACTTTGAGCATGACCAACAATGGTTGACGTCAAGCTAAAAAGGCAAATCGATGCACACACTCGATGATGAAAGGTATAAAACGCCGACGTCGCTATGCAATTGTGTATCTATGGCGAAGAAAAAAAAAAGTAATAACAAAGGCGCGCACCCTTTTGTGATATTCGCTGAGTGAAAAGATGAATCGAAATCGCCAGGCGCCCGCTAGTTCCGACCGTCTTCTATATGTCCTTTGGCGCATGAATGTTCGTGCAACATCGAGGGGAACATAATTCGCTTTTGCGCTTTTGTAAAGCAAGGTAGGCCATTTATACAAAAAGTTTGTGAAAAAATGAAGATTTTTTCTTAGCACGTGTCGACAAAGGAATTTGTAGGCCAGTCATAGCCAGCAGCTGACCAAGAAGTATGATTTTGATTGTTCTAAGATCGATTAGCAATATATAGCGAGAGGGAGAAGCTGTAAGCTTACATATGCTTTGGGGTGGTCCTTGATATATTGGGTGGTTGGGTATCCATCAGGGTCACAAGTAACCGATTCAGACCCTTCTGGTTGATAGATTCGGAGGTAATCAAAACGCATAGTAGCAGGGAACAAGCTGTTCAGGTTAGGCATCATCACTTCCGAGAAACTGGTACCCATTCCCAGATTCATAATGATGGTCATAGGCTCTTCTGGCATTGTTCGTTGGCCGATATTTCCGTTTGGCCTCAACGCGCGAGCATCCATCTTCCAAGTGTACTGGTCGCCAACGAACCATGTGACCTTTCCGTTGCTTCCAGGGGTGTACTCAAATCCATACGTCTGATATCCATTACCATCATACCAATCATTGTTGAGCCAGGTTACCGAGGACATAGCTTGTTGATAACTTCCACCACGATAGTTGTTGACAGAGCTCTGCTCGTTGTCGTAGACCTCAACATAATTGTAGTCGGGCATGTAGAACACATCGAAAGGAGCAATCTGGTAGGATTGAGACGCGGAACCGGTAGCTCCTCCCCAGTTTTCTTTCATAAATGCAACGGTGCCTTCTATCGCATCGATTTCAGGTGCCGATCGAGAAATACCACGCGAAGGGTGCTGTTCATTTTTGCACGTACATGCGGGCAACTTCATACCAGGGAGCCAACTGAGACCATCCGGGGAACTTTGATTTGCCGTGATACCGTAATCACATTTATCCCAGTAGCTGTATGGCCACATTCCCTCCGTGGTGGCTTGATAACCGGCTCGGCCCAAGTTGCCCATACTCCAGAAACCGGGCCAGAAACCGGGCCAATCTCCTCGCCCAGGCAGTGAAATACTGGCTTCGACGCGACCACCCTTGAAGCACATTTTATTCCATGACTGAACCATACCGGAGCGGTAATTCAGGTTGTGACTCTGGAAAGCATCGAATTTTATGTTCAGAGTACCGTTGGCAGTTGTCACAGCATCTGGATCGTACCATTCCAAGTCCTGCGTAGCACCATACCAAATATCCACAGCCTGCAAGAATGGGTCATCACCATCATAGAAAGTTCGGCCATCTTTATTGAACTCGTCCGAGAACTAGGGCTGTCAGAACTAGAGACACAAGCACGATCAGAAAAGACCTACCACAAGCTTCAACTTTGTACCATCTTGGGCGGTTTTACTTTTGACAGAATCGGGGGTATCCGGGTCTATCAGGCCAGACCTCACATTCTTGAGAAGGGGAACTTTGTCAGATAAACAATCTGCTACTGCAGCACAAGCCCCATGAGTTGGATCAATTTTATCTTCCACAAATGTACTGAATCATTGTTAGCGGAAGTTTCTATGTACATTAACCAAAAACATACACCACTGGATATGCAACAAACAAGGCCAGCACAGCCAATACAATGAGAATCAAACCTCCAACGTTTGTTATTCCTCTCCTATTCCACATATCGCACTTGTCACGATCCTTATCACTTGGGTCTGGGTTGTGCAGGTAATCATCTTTCTCGACATCCTCTGGGAAAAGTAACAATCCTGCTGATGGCATGATGTTATACTTCTCGGACACTGTTTGCGTATTGATATTGTCATCATCGCTGTCCCCTGCTCTAGAAGAAGCTCTCGAATCATCAAACGGTGAGCCAAATGGTCCCGTGCGGCTATCTCGACTTCCTGCGTCGGAGCTCCAACTTGTTCTTCTGGAAGAAAACCCTGATTGTGAAGGGGAAGGCAATGGATAGTCGGAGTATGATGATGATTGATTGTTCGCCGCAGACCGTGATCTGGCAGGGGGAAGCAGCATTTCATTTGGCTGAGGCGCATCGGGTGCGCCATATCCTTGAGGGGTAGCCATTAGTGACTGTTGCGAAGAGGAATTTGATGATCGCGGCGGCGGAATGAGCTGCCTCGATTGACCAGATGTTCCCGCAGCAGAAAGAGAATCGTCATCTCCATCACGGCCCGAGTTGACCGTGATCTGAGGGGGCTTTTGCCCGGAACCACTATATGAGTGGTCCATGTCGATGATCGAAAGGGGCACAAGATAAAATGGTATCAGTAAAACTGCATCTGCTATGTCAGCCCAGGCGATCGTGGTTGATATTCTGGAATGCGGAATTCGCAAAGAATTCGTAGTGTTGAAGACGGATGAAAACAAGATACGAGACAGACGCCCAATTTCCTTTCACGTTCTCTCTCTTCTCGAACAAGAGGACAGGCTCAAATCCGGCTGTGGCTTAGAAACTTGTATGCTGTTGTTATCGGTGAGGTATCGAGGGTGTCGAATGTCGCCGTGGATTTTTGGACGCGGAAAGTGAAGGTTGCACGATTGGCAGATCTTCCAGATCTTCCAGAAGACGACCGGTAGTAATGACAAAGAAAGGAGGTGTATCCAAGAATCCTTCTTGGGTGGACTGGAACGGGAGCCGTTGAATGGAACAGAACGAATGTTGGTGCTGATGAAGAAGATGGAGATGGAGATGGAGATGGATTATTGGCCTCCACTTCTTTGATTTCTTCCGCAGATGGCTGTTGTGCTGTTGTGCTGTCTTGGTCGATGGTTGGTTGTGTGTGACAATCATGGGATGGGAAAGGAGAGGTTTGTTCTCTTTCGGCGTCTGGGTGGCTGGGTGGTGGTGGCGTGACGGAAGAAAAGGAAGTAGAGTAGAAATCGGCACGCTCTTGGCTGCTTTTGAAATCAACCGCGTTTACGCAACGCAGATAGAATGCACAGCCGCCAAGTGCGATGGACGGATGCTTCCTCTAGAAGATGCAGAGGAAGTAGCTGGACTTGGACTGGACTGGACTGGACTGGACTTGACTTGGACTTGGAGTGTGTTTGGTTTGGTTTTAGGAGTCGGGATATGCCTTAGTCGTGACGAAGTAGAGTTTTATTTGATTTTCGATCGAGGCCGGTTCATTTGCTCCCATATGTGATTAGGACTGTGTCTTGTCCTATTGCAGCAGATACAGACGGTAGTTGTTGTTCCTCGCTCAGACTTTAAGGTTCGTGTCGCCTTGCCCATGCATCCTGCATCCCAGATCACAACACACCAGAATCCTGGGCGTGTCGGTCTGAATTCCTCATTGATTGGCCGGCTTCCATCCCGGCATCTGCCATCATCTCTTTGAACCAGCCTCCGAAATCACAGGCAGGCACTTGTCGAACATCTCCCACCTCCACTGCCATCTTCTCCAACCATCCATTCGCCTGATGTCTCGCTGCAAATAGTTCGAGGTCGCAATTTCTCCTCTCCCTCCCGCCCGTCCTGCTTCAACTCGTTGACGCGCTTAAGGTATCCAAGCTGCTCTGGTGCCCCTGACTAGGTCCTACACCGTCCCATCCACCCGCTCCTCGCGCGTCATTGATTTCGGAATCCTACTCCATCCGGCCTAGAGCTCCTGCAACATCCTAGGAAGCATAAATTACTCGCAATTAGATCTCCGAAAAGAAATCAAATCATGTTGCAGAACTTGACACGAAGGTATGCAAGTACAAGGGCGATAAATCGACCGCCTTGGGATGGGGATGGGATGGATATTGGACATTGCATGAAATCAGATCTTTCTCTACAAGTTACCTACTTTGCCCGTCTTTCACTGCTACCTCGTGGTAGCATTGAATACATACAAATATTCTTCTTACTCTTCTTCGTTTCGGCTGAGAAACACTCTCGACACTCTACATACGACATATTGGGTTGCATATTACAACAGCTCACTTAGACTTTACTGCGCGAAAAGGATTCGACGGATGGATTGTCATCTGCTTACTGTGCGATACTATGTCCTCGATTATCTATTCCGCTGTCATGAATCCGGGATCTGCACCGCAGCAAGCAGATCACAACAACCAGTACAGGACACATAACGCGTTCCGACTTCCAAATGGCATGCCTTTGTTTTGTTTCGATTTGGTGCATCTTGCTTCCTTCACGTTGATTGCTGACTATTTTTGTACTATACGCAACTTTTGATTTCACAGATCCATCCATCCGTCCGTCCGTCCGATAGGGGGAATTTGAAACAACAAACAGGACCTCGTTTAGGATCAACACCGTCCTTTCATTTAGCCTTGTGTGGAGCTCTTGTCTCTCTCGATATAGATTAAATGAATCAATGGCATGCACTTTGCGGAGATACTACATACAGTATTCCATCCATCTATTCAAGATTGTTGCGAGGTCTTCTAATTCTAATTCTAATTTTAATTCTCATTCTATTTCTAATGCGTATCAGGCGGGTGCATGGATATATGAATGAGAAACTGCGACATTTCGCAACGGATCTGCAAGGAATATTTACCGTACTGTAGTCATTTGGGAACAGTGGTGGTGGTGGGTGGACTTTACATACAAGCTAGGCTTGTAATCTGTCTATCGATCTCATGGAGGAATGCATATAGTCATATCCTCTCCTCTCCAAAGAAGGAACCCGTCTCTCTTGGGGTTTGCAACATGTTTTGTCTGTTTTCTGCATCTTCCAAGGTTTCGTTGAAGATTCACGAGAAAAGAACCTTGGATTAGATCAGATCAGATATGTAGCAATGACAGACGCACTTTGCGACTTCTTCTGATCATTCCACAGATTGCATGCTGAACTCACACATGCACAATCTAATTACCATCCATCCATTGCAACGTACAACAAACAACTTGGATCCGTCAGGTTACGTTAGTCACCCTTTCTTCCAAGCAAACGAACGAACGAATTTCTAGAAGTTGTTTGTGTGCTCTCCCCTCCTTCAACTTTTCAAGTCGAAATCCTCAACTCACTCAAAGATTGAGTCGAGCGATCCCTAAACTGCAGCGCACATCTAACATGGTCGCCCGAGAATAAATGCAACTGTTGGGGATGGGAGCTCTAGAGAGATGGATGTTTTTTTTGGGGGGGGGGGGGTTACTCATCTGTTTAAGCTGTGGTTGTGATGAATGAATGAATGACGGATGGTTATGTTTGAGATATTGAGGGGTGGGTTGGTTGGTTGGTTGTCTATCAGTAGGTAATCATAAGAGAATCGAATAAATGAGAGGAAGAAAGGGAGGAGAGAGAGTATAGAGTAGAGAGTAGATATGAGAAAGGAGAAGAGAGATTTCTAACCACTTATTTACATAGCGTCTCGGTATCACGGTGTCTATTCTATTCTATTTCATCCAACACATACATATATAGAACTGCTGCGGACGGATTGATGATGATGGTGGATGCTGGTTGGATGTTTGTTTGTTCACTTGTTCGCTAACCTGCTAGCCAGCCCCTTCTATCTATCCATGGAAAAGAGAACTGCAATTGACGCACTGCATTCACTTCTCAAGTACGTACGTACTGACTGTACTTGTAAGATTGTACTTGTAAGATTGCTTCACCTCTTCTTACTTGACTTTATTTGGTACAAGCGAGCGAGCAAGCGAGTAGGCAGGATGAGCAGGATGAGATAGATACAAGGCGGAGAGGAGAGGGGAGGAGAGCAAGTAAGTAAGTACGTATAGTGAGTGAGTTATACGATTCAATTAATCAATCAATCAAATAATATTATAAAGATTAATACTATATCATAACATTATATGATCTAACATAAATCTAATCTAATCTAACATAACATCATGACATAACAGAATCCATCCACACACCCACCCATCCACCCATACATACGTACATAATAGCTAGCTAGCTGGGTTGGCGGATATCGATTTCTTTTTTTTGGGGGGGGGTGGGGGTTCGTTCCATTACGCTCATGCTCACGCTCACGCTCATGCGTAAATAAAGATTAATATCATTACACAACATAACATCATAACATAGCCAGCCCACTTGAAATTACCATCAACACCCATCCATCCCATACATAATAGCTGGGAGAAGGGGGGGAGGTTGGCGGAGCGATATTCTTTTCTTTTCTTCTTCTCATCAGGCTCATCACATCATGCGACGTGGGAAACTTGAACCGCTCCTTCTTTCTCGTTAATTTCTTTCGCTCTTCTTTCGAGATCGGCGGCGTAGCCTGCGTTGTATTTCGCTTTGTCGGTTCCGGGGACCTGTTTGGGGTGTTAGTTTTTTGGTGGATGGATGGGTGGTGGGAATCGGGATGAGAGGCAAAGGAGAACTTACAAGGATGGGTGCAAAGGTGAAGAGATAGTTCATTTCCTCCAATGGCTTCCTTGCCGTTTCGGGCAGGAAGAGGTAGAAGAATACGGCGTTGGTGAAGTTGCAGATGATGAAGAGGAAGTAGTATTTGTATCCAATGTTGGTCATGGCCGTGTCGGTGACTTGACCGATGAGGGTGTTGAAGGCGAAGGAGACCATGGTTGCGATGGAGACACCTTTGGAGCGGGTGCGGGTGTCGAAGATCTCGGCCGGGATGACCCAGGAGAGGGGTCCGCAGGTGCATGAGAAGGAGAAGTTGTAGAGCCAGGTCATGATGATGAAGCCCCAGGACGCGCCGAGGTTATGGTTGGTGGCGGGTGGAAACGTGGCGATGAGGATGCAGGCGATGAGGAATGTGAGCTGTGGGTGATGATTAGCATGGTGTGTGCAACGGTAGAAGGTGAAAGTGGGAGATGAGATGACTAACCATGTTGACGAGATTGCCAAAAATCAGAGGCCATCTTCGTCCCAATTTATCAACGAATAAGACACAGCAGGCTTCTCCGATTAAAGCGATGATGTTGTTGATAGCTTGATATTTCAAAGCATCACTTCCCACAATCCCAATTTGACCATAAATCTTAACCGAGTAATACTGAATTGCGGAGACACCAGTCATTTGAACCGACCCCTGCAGAGCACAAGCGATGAAGAGTCGACGGAAGGATGATTTGTTTGTCAATAGGTCCATGTAGGATTTTGCTTCATGTTCATGCTCAAACGTAATGCTGTCTTGGATCTGATCGAATTCAGCTCTGACCCAGGCATCATTGACGTCGCCATTGGCGTGCAATCTGGCAAGGGTCTTGAGCCCCTTGTCGGGATACCCGTGATCGATGAGCCAACGTGGGGATTCGGGGAAGAGGAAGATGAGAGCGGCGAGGATGACGGCGGGGACCATCTGAAGACCCAGAGGCACACGCCATTGGGCGGACGTCTTGAGCCCGACATATGTTCCATAACTGATCCATCCCGCCACGAGCGCGCCAATGCCCAACATGAATTGTTGTAGGGATGTGATGCGACCACGGATGCTGGGATGTGCGATTTCGGCTTGGTAGAGTGGAATGATCATGACGAGAAAACCAACTACAAATGCATGTGAGCGGTGAATCTTGACCCACAAATTGTCAGGTGTTTTGTGACTCACCTCCTAATCCAGCAATCCATCTACCAGCCCAGAGATAGTGAATATGCTGTGCAGCGGTTTGAAGGGCACCTCCGAGTATGAAGATGATACATCCTGCAAATATAGTCCATCGACGTCCGAATTTATCACCAATGGGTCCCGCGAGACCGGAACCACAGAACGCTCCACCGGTGAAGAAGGAAACCACAATACCACTTTGATGATCAGTTAGTTTCATATCGTATGATGGGGGGAAAATGGCCATCTTACATTTGTGTGGAAGTTGGCTTGAATTTTTCAACAAAGGTATGACTTGCAACGACTTCTGCGATAACACCTGTGCATCCTGTCAGAGCGAGTCCATTGGGTCCATTGAGACTCCAATATATGCATACCTAGATCGTAACCATAGAGAATAGATCCCACCGAGGCGAATACACCTACAAGGAACTAGAGAGACAGGTTAACACGGACCCGGGACGCGGATCTCCCACGAGAACTCGAAGAGTAGCGTCTTACCTGATAGACCTTTGGAGTTAAAACCCCCATAGCTATATATAGTTCGATGCTCGAAAGCTTACAGTGGCAAAGAAAGAATGGGTCTCGAGGTTCGAGATGAGTTACTACGCATCATCGTTCATTGCACGGGAATGTCTCGCATCTTATATTTTTTCGGGCATCATCGTGATTTGCCAATCCCCAGAAAAAAGCCACAAAGCATGCCAATTGATGAGGACCCAGCTAGCTATGCGGAGATCCTGGGGCAAGCAGGTAGCCATCTCCAACATATACGAATTGGCTTCAGAGCTCTCCGCATGTTGGTGCCAGCCACCCCCCTCTGATTCGCCATGCCCCAGTTCCTAGCGCGCGCATGTGTGACTGTCGGTGAATGAAGACAATTGGTCCGCATCTTCTTGCATGAAGATTGAAATGAACCGCTTGATTGGCAATTTTCTTGGGGAAGAGCCCGTGATACGGGGACGCAAGGATGTTCGAGCTCCTAAAGTTTTTGACGTGGAGTTGGGGGAGGGTTAAACCTTTCTTCGCTTATTGGCGCCTTGCGAATTTTGATCCATTCAGAATGGCTCGCTTCTTGCAAACTTCGGAATCGTTTCCGAATCGCTCGTCCGGCGTAGATGCGCACCAATGGAATGAGCGACGTGCAATTAGACTTCCCCCACGCCCTTTCCTTGTGCTCGTATATGGTCGTATCAGGTGGATCTCGACTGAGCGAAGTCAATTTCCCGCCATGACAATGACAGATCATGTGCTCCGAGGTTCAAGATGGGGTCTCCGTGCGCAGCACTTTATATTGTTTTGAATTTTTCATCCGGCAAGGGACGTAAATCTTTCACAATCAGGACTTTGGACAAGATGACGACGTTTACCAGAATACCAGATGGAGAGGCTGCTTCGATCAGTGTTGATGTGTCGAGGAGATTGTCGAAGATTGGTATGCTGGCGAGATCTTGATGGCTCATTTCATATGGAATATGCTAACTTGCGATACAGATCCTATGATCTATGGAGGGTTTATGGAGTGAGTGTTCATTATATTTATGTATATCTGCAAGTCCGGACTGTCGCGTGACTACGTGGGAGCATACACATATGAGTCTATTCGATCCCTCCATTCATTCCAACTCTCATCCCATCTCGCGCAAGATCTATTCAAGAACTGTACCAAACTTGATGGCATCTTTGCGGAAGGCTTTTGGACCGGAGTCATCCAGTTAGCAATTCATGGCATGGAACGACCTGAAAAGTTTCAGGTGCCAACGAGCTTCAGATGTACCAATTTGCACGAGTATTGTCCATAAAACACTTCTCGAGCGAGAAAATCCGTGCGCGCTACGCCTGAGAGAGATGTACATTCGATTTCATTTCTTGCACTCCATCCCATACCATCCAAATTCAAAGGTAGATTTTAGAAGACAAGAGAGCGTGACTGGAATCTCAAAATATGTGAACTTTTGACTCTCCTGCCTCTCCATTTTCTTACGCGCAAGCCAGACACATGGGCCGTTGCATCTACGGCGGAATATACGATCCCGGAAACCCGCTCTCCGACAAGCACGGCTACCGCACCGACGTCCTCGACGCGCTCCGCGACCTCGATATCCCCGTGATTCGCTACCCGGGAGGGAATTTCATCGCCACGTATCACTGGGAAGATGGGATTGGGCCCAGGGAAAAGCGACCCGCGCGTCCCGAACTGGCATGGTTAGGGACCGAGACGAATGAATTCGGTATGTTCCTCTCTCACGTGTTCACCTATCATCTGACTTTGGAGATGCGAGAAAACTGATGCGTGCGGCTTAGGAACCGATGAATTCATGCACTATCTCAGCGTTCTCTCAGAAGGCAAGGAGAAGAGGGTCGAGCCTTACTTCTGTCTTAACATGGGGACGGGGACGTTAACCGAAGCATTGGCATGGGTAGAGTACTGCAACGGGACTCGAGATTCCTATTACGCCAATCTTCGAAGAAAGAATGGCCACGAAGAGCCATACAACATCAAATACTGGGCACTCGGAAACGAAGTGTGGGGACCATGGCAAGTTGAGCAGATGACCGCCAAAGACTAGTATGAGCATGCCCCCAAAGAAAGAAAGAAACACGCGCTAACCCGCCTCACAGCGCCAAAAAAGCCCTCCAATGGGCCAAAGCCCTGCACCTCCTCGACCCCACGCTCCAACTCATCCTCTGCGGCGAAACCGGTCTGTCCCCCTGGGACCTGACCGTGCTCCTCCCCAACATCCACCACGTCACCATGCACAGCATCCACATCTACAGCACGTCATCCGCGCACGTGCCTAACGCCTTCGCGCCCCTGCAAGCCGAAACGGCCATCGAATCGGCCGCGGCCCTCATCCAGATCGCGCGCATCCAGGCGAAGATCCCGCCGTCGGTCCCGGTCCCCAAGATCTGCTTCGACGAGTGGAACGTCTGGGATCCGCTGCGCGCCCCGGGTGAAGAGGGCGCCGAGGAGAAGTACACGCTGAGTGATGCGCTGGCCGTGGGCGTCTGGCTGAATGTGTTCGTGCGACAGAGTCGCTATGTGGGCATGGCGAATTTGGCGCAGAGCGTCAATGTGATTTCGCCGTTGATGACGACCAAGGATGGCATCGTCAAGCAGACGACGTGGTGGCCGTTGTGGCTGTATAGCAAATACATGCGTGGGTGGACGTTGGGGGTGCACGTCAGAGGGGGAGCGTATGAAGGGGTGCAGGAGCCCAAGTGGTTGGGGAGTGTGGTTGCGGAGCAGGGGGGCGCGAGCTGGTTGGATGTTGCGGGGAGCGTGGATGAGGATGGCGTGGTGAGTTTGTGTGTGGTGAATGTGAGTGAGACGGAGAGCTTCGAGACGGATTTACAGGGGGTGAAGGGGGAGGTGGAGGTTTTCACCATCACGGGGGATCATGTCCAGGTGGTGAATACGGCGGAGAAGGAAGAGGTGGGTATTCGACAGAGCAGGTGGGATGGAAAGGGCAAATATACCTTTGGGAAACATTCCCTGACGATGTTGAGATGGGCGACGGGGGAGAAGGTTGTGGAGGTGAAGAAAAGTGAGGGGGAGAGGCTAGATACGAGAAAGCTGGCTTGGGCAGGCGATAGGGAGCTAGACAAGTCCTGAGTATGCAGGCACGCCTATTGTTGGAAAGTATAGTAGTTAAGAACGCATCGACACTGTAAATGTACCCTTGAACGAATTTTTGAATAGATAGTATATAGCAAATGAAAAGGATTCATCATCCACTAAGAGAGATTCTGAGTTACTGTTGAACATAAATAGGTAGGACAGCGGTACTCGGTAACCAGAACATGATCTCAGAAAGTGGAAGACGAGAGTGAGTGAGCCATTGTTGGAAGAAATACTAGGATTTATAGAAAAACTCCACCTGACCATGGAACGTTTAGCACTTGATTTGATTTAGAGTAAGAAACTTTTAGTCCCTGGTATACATCTTTATGCCTGACCTATGCTTACACGAAACCAACATCAAAACGACGCTTCATGGAGAAATGTTCGTAAAGGCCATATAATACGCCATCCAAAGACCCTCATATCCTCATAACCTCATGCGATCCGGGTATCCAATTCCAAGTCCATATCCACCCATGTCTTCATTAATTTCATGATCATCAAATATAAAAATTATTCGCACATGTTCATTTCGCTCATGCTGCATTTGAGCCTCCACCATCAATCACGTTCCAGGTGAGGTTCAACTTCGCCCATCAATCTCTTGTTAGAGCGAAGCGGCCATGGGCCGTCACCGCCGCAGCCGGGCGTGCAAGGTCGAGATGCCCGCCCAGAATGGCCTCGGAGTATGTGGGCGGTCCTAAGGGTGGGCGACTCGATGCACTTCGACTCAGCGGCCTTAATTCTACATCTTGATTCGACGTTACAATTGTAATTGGCGTTGATGAGCCGCCGATAGACATACGCCTTGCCGAATTGCTCGCAGTCGTTGTAGTTTGTCGCGAAAGCTCCGCAGACGATCTCAACTCCAGGCCCGATGTATCGTGCTCCGTAGTATTGTTATCCCCCGCAGTCGCAACAGCTGCTGCATTACCATGCTCGACATTAGAAGCCACCATGGCGATTCCATCCTCACTCCTCAAGCTCGGCGGTTTATCGTCCGCCACATAGGCCGGAGGTGCCTCTCCCCTCTCATCCAAACCCTCTCGTGTTTCCCTATGTACACCTATGCCCATCGTCATTCCCATCAACGCAGGACCCCCTCTCCTCGGCCCAAATCTTGTCCTGAAGTCTGCGAAAGATTGAACATCGCTAATTAAAGCGCTCTGTCCATTATTCCGCAAGAGCTCAGCCCTGTGCGTTCGCCGTCGAGTAATATATAGGAGAAGGAAGAAGAAGATGACAACGAATACGGCGACAATCACAAAATAGTAGTTGTAGATATGACTTGAAGTGTCTTCCTCTGGTTGGGGATTGGGTGGGTTCTGGCTAGGGTTTTCTTGGCGGGTATTCAGGGTGAGAGGGGTCGGGGGATGAGGAAAAGCCGAGGTAATAAAGGTCGTTGGCACTGTGTAGGGAACTTGTGCGTAAGAGAATTTAGGAAAGATTATCGCGAATAGGAGGAGAACTGAAGAAAAAGGCCGGCGGTTGCATTTGCAGACGCCAGAAAGATATCTAGATGACATATCTACTCGAGGAGGAGGAGGAGGAGGGGTATTTGAAGTCAGGAAGGAAGCAAATCGCCTAAGGGTGGAGTGAGAGAGATCTACTCGAGGAGGCTCTTCATCAAAAGCTATTTCGATGAGGCTGTGCCACATTCTCTAGAGTAGATACTCAAGTAGATAGATATAAATAAAAGGCCTTGCTTTCAAAAGGAACAAGGAACACAAACAATGATGGTGATGGCAAGAAAAGAAAGGAAGAAATTCTAGAAACTGGTGATAATATGTGGTTTGTAATTATTCTCACCCACCGTTCACTAATACGTGACTGCTTCAAGACATCCATCCAACTTGTTGATCTAAAGTGTGATGGGGGATGGATTAGTTTGACCAATCAAATCAGTTTCGTTTTAGACCCTTGATCTCTTGGATAAGCGGGCTCGGCTCGGCTCAGCTGGCTTGGCGAACTTCTCCCTTCCTCTCTCTTACATTAGTAAAAGTAAGAGCTTGCGAAGGCTGTGCTGTGTGTGTGTATGTGATTACGCATTAGTCTTTTTCTTTTGGGAAGTACGTCTCACAACGTATTATGAGGCATTAGATAGATAGATACATTACTGATAGAGTGACAGCCCAGAGATACAGGGCGTCTTACTAAATCTGTCAAAAATGATTCTATTTTGAAAGATTTGTTGGCTAATAGCCTAATCACATAATGTGATGACTAGCAATTATACAAAATGATAGGAATGATTGATCTAATCCCTCTGACATAACTTTGCCCATGGCAGTGAAGGCTGTTCGAAGGATCGTCTAGACAGAATGTTCGATCGCTTCATCAGCCTGTTATGGAAATTCCCGTGATATTCTTGAGGTGGTATCATTGTTTTCAGAACATCTGTTCCATTAAGTTATTCCATTCGTAATTTATACGTTTTTGATTACCGCAACAATGCGTTCTTCATTATCTCTATCCCTTGCGCTGTTACTACTTATCACCATTATCCAAGCCCAAGCTATCACCTACTGGGTGGACAACAGTTGCAAAGGGAAACCAAATTGGGAAGATTATCTCGGTGAAGACTTTTTCATGGCAAAGCCAACAACCGCCTGGGTTTAGATACGGGTCTTGATTTTGCAGCTGCTTTTAGCACACTGTTCAAATTTCAGAAGCCTGATGACCCATATTCTGTTGCCAGAGTCAAGAGTGAGTCCTCCAAAGGATCTTCGATCTTGCAACATGGATGCCGAAGTCTCGATAATGTCAGGTATCTTGGGAGGTTCATGGGTACCGGCTTCAGCCAGGGTGGCCTCGAATATAAGAATCTGTTGCGATAATGGTTAGCGTAACCGTCGGACTCTTGACTGGCTGAGGTGACCTTTTAACCAGATGAAAGATGGACTCCTGCTACTCGAGTTAACAAGGGATACCAAGACATAAAGAAGCATGCCAGGTTCAATTCAATTATTAACAAAATCTCCAGGAAGAAATGCTCATCTCTTCCATAGGTAGTGTTATGGGTAAAGGTATACACAAGTCTGGCATATGTAGGCGATGAACTAATACATCGTCGTTTACACATTGCCCTCTTTACTGCACCGATAATGCCGACAATTATGGTAAGAACTATAAGCTCTCTCGAAAATGAGAACTAACACATCTTCAAGCTTACTTGGACCCCTGGGCTCGACTGGCGGATTATGAATACACCCTATCTCAGGCTCGGGCTGATGGAATAGACTCGCAGAATGAAGATGCAGCAACTCGTCAGGCGAGAATAGAAATGAGGAAAGTGTGGGAAGATGATGATATTACAAAGAGGTTATGAGAATATTCAAAGCATGTATAGATTTTACTTTAGCGACCACTTGTTGCCGCTTTAAGTTAGGCTGTTTATCATATGATTTATTGTACGGAGTAAGACCATTGGACCAAGATTACAAGGGTTCAAGGAATTCGGCAGCCCGAGAAGTAAATTTTAAAACGAAGAGGAACAATACATTCGTCATGCCACGAGCTATTAGAGGTACGTGTTTCCATTCTATTTTCACCATGTCGTTTCCTGGTGGTATCGATTCTAACAGGATAAGGTGTCCTCGTTGAGTGCGACCCATCGATTAAATCCATCATTGTCAAGATAGATTCAGATGCATCGCATGCCTATATCGTCGAGGATCTAGATGACGAAACTCTGGTCATCAAAGAAAATATGTTGGGAATGTTGAAGACCCGCCTGGATGAGGCATGCGTTCTTCCAAGTTTGTAGCCAATTTAGTACGGCTGACTTGGATTCTCTAGGCACTCAAGGAGACGCAGGTAGTAGATGATTCGGGATCTGAGTAGAGGGGGGAACCCGCTTTAGGAATGAGGCAATGGCGGCAATGGCGTTAATGGATTTTCACGACGTTTAAGACGAAGGGGTAGGGAAGAATGTGCTCAGCCTTGTAGGGGCTGGGGTATTTTTGACATTTACAAAGTGATAGCCCAATCCCTTGGAAAAACCCTTGGATGGCCAATATACATTGATTATGTTATCTAAGGGAAGGATGCATCCTTCCCTGAACATTGGGGAACAGGCAGCATACTGTGACGCTCACATGAAGCTATATACCCTTGGCACCCCATCCAATGTACCTCTCCATTCCTTTGTGGGCTGGCTGGTAATGCCAATATATTCTATGATACAATCTACATTTCCCCCTACGCATCCGGCGAGGTTGACGTAGATGCAGAAGACGGTGTAGTTTCTGCAGTAGAACCAACAGGTATTGAATCTAATGGTATCTTCCTTCTTGGTCTCTTCAACTCCTCCAGTGTAATTCCATCCAACTTCGTGATCCCAACAACCGGAGGATCTCCCTTCTTCACAAACTCGTATTGTCCTGAATTTACCCAACTTTAGTATGTGAAAAGGATGTGAAGTTCATGTTTACTGACCTGGCATTTTATTGCCTGCTAATCGGAACGCATCTCTTGCTACTTGTTCGTGCACATCTCCCTTCAACTCGAATATAATTTTGCTTACAGCAATCCTCGAAGCCCAGTGATCAAAGCTACCCTTTCCTTTACCTTGACGAACCTATAAACAATTAAACACCCAGCTCTGTAATCTCAGATAGACTCCTAGCCCATATGCTTACCTCATTACCACTGCTGTATACACCAATTTGGGCAGCGACTCTCTTGTACAATCGGTATCTCATACCCTTTAGCCTGACCTTAATGGCATCCTCTCCAACCTTCAATTGCTGCGCACTAACACGGCGATGATGATCGCACATTCGTAAACCGTATTCACCCCATACTAAAGTTGTACCTCTAGCTGATCCTCCTGTTGGCACACGAGGTCTACCCTTACGTGATCTCTTTTTTTCTGGTAGAGAAGGAAGAAGCCAATTGCCTGAATTGACGGCTGTGCTAGAAAACGGGCGACGGGACTGAGGAGAGGTGTGGTTCGAAGGTATGGAGAGGGTTGAGGCTTGGGCGAGGCTGGGACCAAGAGGCCGAACTATGTTGGAGGCCAAAGAGAGCCTTCCAAATTGAGCAGTGAAGCTCTGCAAGCTTTGAGGCTTCATGGTGGGTTGTTGTGGACGTTACTGTCGGCCGAATCTCGAGAAATTTTGGACCCTCATGATCATCAAATTCAATGTTCAATAATCCACCCTAATATATGAGGCAGCAATATATTTCTGGGAAAATCAATTTAAAGTAGCAACGCGTCAAGTCGCGTATAAGTTCACACGTGGTAGGTAACCTTGTCAAGAGAACCAAGTCAATTCAACACACTATTTGATTTCTTCTAGCAATTGCTTGTATCAACGATTACTTCTTTTCAATAAACTCGCAGTGTTCTTGCAAAAAATCATTACTGAACCTGCCCAGTATGCCTGCGGATATCAGAAGCTTCTTTGGAGGCAAACCTGGAAACTCTACCAATACACCCATCAGAAGAAAGGAAAACAAGGAGGAAGATTCTAAGAAAAAGAAGAACAGTAAGTTCTTCAGGCTGCTTGGTTTGCTGTTTAGTACTGATAGAACCTAGGAAGTCGTATGATAATAGAAGATAGTGAAGATGATGAGGAGCCAGTGTATGCTTCACACATAATCCTGTACAGCTCATGCTAAAGTCTTCCAGGCCCAAAAAGTCGGAACCAAAAAGAGCTGCGCCTAAGAAATCAATGTATGATTTTCCCAGTTTTCCTCTTTGTACATAGCTAACCCATAATTCTCAGAAAAAAGGAAGAGCCTGAAGGGAAGGAAACGACTGCAGATGCCTTCTTTGCTTCAAGCAATAAACCCAAGACTAAACCGGTAAAAGCGGCCCCTATCAAAGCAGAACAACCACCGCCAGAAACAGACGGCAGGTCATCTGCTCGAAAGAAGACATCCATAACACATAAAGAGATAACAGTCGAGGATGAGGATGAGGACGATGATATATTTGCAGCGGATGCAAAAAAGACAGGCAAAGGTAAAGACGATGGTTATATCGAAGATGATAGCGATGAAGAAGTGTTGCCCAAACCTAAGAGAGTTGTGTCAAAGTCTAAGCCAGCACTGGCCAAAGAGGATAAGGATGTTGAAATGCATGATGTTGGCAACGATGACGTTTTTATTATACCCGATGATGAGGAAGACGACGATTTGATAATCAAAAAGTCTGGGAAGAAGTCAGCCATTCATGGAAAGAAGCGTAAATCTGTTGATTTGGAATCCGATGACGAGGAGGAACCCACTATCATCACTACTAAAAAGTCCCCCAAGAGCAAGAGCTCAAAGCAACCACCAGCGAAGAAACCTCGAGCTCATCCGAAAAAAGATGCCGCTCCAGAAAGCTCGAGTATACAGGCAATTCTGGACAGCATCCCAACTGTTCGAGCCCCAACCCCTCCACCGAAAGATCCCAATTTTAAATTTGATTATCGCAATGCCGCAAGTGGTGGCAATTCTGGCGCTCCACCAGCTGCTGGTTGCGCAGAAATGCCTGAAGGTGCTGAGAATTGTTTGGCTGGGATGACATTCGTGTTCACGGGAGTGCTTAATACAATCTCAAGAGAAGAGGGGATAGAGCTCGTCAAAAGGTATGGAGGGAGGGTCACAGGAGCACCAAGTGGTAAAACAAGCTGTGTTGTAATTGGAAATGATGCTGGCGCGAGTAAACTGAGGAAGATACATGCCTTGAAGATTAAGACCGTCGACGAGGAAGGACTTTTCGCCATTATTAGAAGTATGCCTGCTAATGGCGGCGACGGAAAGGCCGCGGAGAAGCACAATGAAAAGAAGGCAGCTGAAGAGAGGAAGATTCGAGAAGACGCCGAGGAGATGGATAGAGAGGAGAAGAAAAAAATTGCGGAGGCAGAAAAGGCGGAGAAGGAAGCTCAAAAATTTGCTTCAGCGAAAGGAAAATCTGCCTTACCAGCAGCTCCCCGCAAAGCAGTAGTGCCAACTTCATCACAGCTGTGGACTACCAAGTATGCTCCAACGCAAATGAATCAAATTTGTGGCAACAAAGGCCAGGTTGAGAAGATTCAGTCATGGCTTAAAGGTTGGGCAAATGCTCACAAATATAGTTTTCAGAAAAGAGGTCCGGATGGACTTGGAGGTTACAGAGCAATCATCATCCATGGTCCTCCCGGCATCGGAAAAACTACTGCGGCACATTTAGCTGCCAAACTTGCTGGCTATGATATTCTGGAGAGAAACGCTAGTGATGTCAGAAGCAAGAAATTGGTTGAAACTGGGTTGGCTGAAGTACTCAACAATACCTCTGTTTTAGGGTACTTTGCAGGTGATGGAAAAGCTGTCGACAAGACTAAAAAGAAGATAGTCCTAATCATGGATGAAGTCGATGGTATGTCATCTGGGGATCGAGGTGGTGTGGGAGCTCTCGCCAAAATTTGTAAGACGACCGATATCCCCATGATATTGATCTGTAACGACCGCAGGCTTCCAAAAATGAAACCATTCGATTTTGTAACGTTCGATATGCCATTCAAGAGGCCGACTGTTGATATGGTTCGTTCACGTATCGCTACTATTTGTCATAGAGAAGGCATGAAGCTTCCTGTCCCGGTCATTGATGCACTTATTGAAGGCAGCAACAAGGACATCCGACAAATCATTAACATGATATCTACTGTAAAGCTTGACCAAACCGCTATGGACTTCAATCAAGGAAAGGAAATGTCGAAGGCATGGGAGAAGCATGTGGTCCTCAAGCCATGGGATATAACTGCTCAACTCCTTGGTGGACATATGTTTGCACCCACTAGCAAATCTACCCTGAATGACAAAATAGAGCTCTACTTCAATGATCACGAGTTCAGCCCCCTAATGATTCAGGAGAATTACTTAAATACAAGACCACAATTGGCTAATAGCGCAGATACATCCCGAGAGCACAAGCTCAAGGTATTGCAGCTCGTAGACCAAGCTGCAGAGAGTATCAGCGATGGTGATCTAGTTGATCGAATGATACACGGATCCCAACAACAATGGTCTCTCATGCCTACACACGCAGTCTTTAGTACGGTTCGACCATCGAGCTTTGTATCTGGCACGATAACCGGAAGAACCAACTTTACGTCTTGGCTTGGTAACAATAGCAAATACGGAAAACTATCTCGTTATGTGAAAGAAATCCAATCGCATATGCGACTGCGATCTTCTGGAGATCGCCATGAGATTCGTCAACAATATCTACCCGTTCTCTGGGATAAACTCATTCGTCGACTTGAAGTTGAGGGTAAGGATTCCGTGGAAGAAGTTATCGATCTCATGGATAGTTATTTCCTAACTAGGGAGGACTGGGACTTTATCATGGAACTGGGTGTGGGAGAACAAGATATGGAGAGTATCAAATTGGAAACTCAAACAAAAGCTAATTTCACAAGATCGCAAGTCCCCTGTTATCCCTTTCTTGAATTCAACGATACTAATGAATCAAAGCTACAATGCACGATCTCACCCCGTTCCCTTTATGAAAGCAAGCAACATCTTCCAACCCACCAAAGTCGCTGCCGCAAAACCAGATTTGGAAGAAGCATTCGAGGAAGAAGATGACGGCGAACTGGTCACGGAATCAGTTGACGTTGACGAAGAGACCGATTTGAAAAAGGATAAATATATTAAGCAGCCCAAGAAGAAGCCGGCCAAGAAACCGGCTAAGAAACCAGCTAAGAAGGCCAAGAGTGCAAATGAAGATGATGATAGCATGATTGATGATGAGGGTGAGGGTGAGGGTGCGGAAGAAGAGAAACCGAAGAGCAAGAAGAAGGCGAGTGCCAGTGCCAGTGTCAGTGCTAGTGTAAAGAAGGGGAAGAAATAAATGGTTGGGTGGATGGGTGGATCTTGATGGGCGATTTTTGAGACATCTTCGTCTTCGAGGAGGGAGAGGTTATATGAGACAAATATTTGGTTGAGAGGTTTTGATGGTGTATGTGTATGATTATCATGGAATATGTATGTATTACTGCATCTTGAAAATATTCAAGTGGGAAAACAGGGACACTTCGGGATCCGGAGTCTACAAGGAAAAGATAACCCTGTCCACTTTATTTGCAGCTTCTTGCACGTATTTATATAGTTTTTGGCACAGATGCTGGATGACATATGAAACAGGCAATACCATAAATCTTCGGATTTCATTTGTTTGTGTGTGTGCAGAATCACGAGAAGGTGCAGTGTACGTACGATATTGCTATCTAGCCTCTATATTCTCCCCACTTCGCGATCGACTTTTCCCTTTTTTTCTTTTTCTTTTTCATTTTCATCCCAAGCCTAACTAAACATACCTCTTCTCCAGCGCCGCGGGTTTATTTCCCAAAATATCATCAATCTCCTTCATAATTTCCGGCGTCAACTTTTCCCTCATCTTCAACGCCCTCACGCTCTCAAACACCTGGTCAGGCCTGCTCGCGCCCGTAATCGCACTGCTCACCCTCTCATTCTTCAGCACCCAGCTCATGGCCAGATTCGCCATGCTGATGCCCAGCCTCTGCGCCAGCGGCATGAGCCTCTGCACGGCGGCCACGTCGGCCTGCCAGGCGTCGCCGCCGGTGCGGGCTTTTGTGCGGGCGGCAAAGGCGTCTTGCGAGGTGCCGAGGCGCGAGTCCGGCGGGATCCCGGCGTTGTATTTTCCGGTGAGGAACCCGTATTTGAGCGGGGAGTAGGTCGTGAGGCCGAGGCCGAATTCGTTGTAGAGGGGGAGGTACTCGCCTTCGACTTTTTGCCGGGAGAGGAAGTTGTATTGTGGTTGTTCCATTAGGGGGGCGATGAGGTTGAGGCGCGTGGCGGTGGCGTGGGCGGAGGCGATTTCGGCGGCGGTCCACTGGGGTGGGTGAGCGGGGGGTTAGGGTTGGGTTTGGGGGAGGGGGGAGCGGGGAGGGGGCTTACTTCGGAGGTTCCCCAGTAGAATGCTTTGCCTGTGTTGATGAGGTGGTTGAATGCTCGCACGGTTTCTTCCATTGGACAGGCGCGGTCCGGTCGGTGGGCGTAGATGAGGTCTACATAGTCGAGTTGGAGACGCTCGAGAGCGAGGTGGGTGCCTTCGATGATGCGCTTGCGGGAGAGACCCAGGTTGTTGGCTATCCTCTCGCCGTTGGCTTGACCCCAGTAGATCTATTATTTCACGAGAGTGAGATTTTGATGCGCGCGTGAGAAGACGTGTGTGTATGTACTCACCTTGGTCGAGATCACGATGTCATTCCTCTTCCACCCGAACTTCTTAATGGCTTTCCCCATGATCCGCTCGGATTCTCCGCCGGCGTAGCCCTCGGCGCAGTCGAAAAAGTTGATCCCTGCGTCGTAGGCGGCTTTCATGCATGCGTATGTGTTTTCTGGTGGGTGGGTGTGAGCGAGCCTAAGAGAGAGAGAGAGAGACGAGATGGGACGGAAAATGCATACCGTTTCCAACGTGCCCCCCGTACGTGAGCCAACCACCGAGCGCGATCGCAGATACCTGCAGACCGGACGGGCCTAGGTATCTGTATTCCATCTCGGGGAGGTCTTCTGGGACTAAGACCATTTTGAGGATGGATGGATGATTTGTTGGTTGGTTGTGATTGTTGTTTTGCACTGGAAAGATAGAAATTGGAATTGCGAGTTGGCGTTCGTGAAGATTGGGAGATTGGAAGAGAGGTAGGTGTTTGAACTTTGCGACATTGATTCCAACGCGGGGCAGGCGGGTATGTAGCTCGTAACCCAAAGTTTAAACGGCACAGAGTGGATATGGTGTATTTATTATATCATGCTTACAAATACACAAGGCGTTCGGATGAAAAGACCCGACCGACTTCCTGTTGCAAAGGAGCACAGGTTGTTGCAGAGTTCCATTGAACATATACTCAGCTCAGCTCAACCCAACCCACTCGTCGACATGTTGTGCTCTGTCTCTCTCGGGGTGCTTAAGCTTGCCCACGTCTGGAATCGTAGTCGGTTCGAATCAAGCAAAGCAAGTAGGACGCTGTTAGCCGAAAGAGTCGGGGAGACTTTGATGATCTGATGATTTGTATTTCCTTTTGCATGTCCATGTCCATGTTCATGGCATGGGAAGATGTCGCTTGCCGCGTTTTGAGCCCAAGGCAAAGCTATCTTCCGCCTCCGCTCTCTCCCTCTTCCTTCCTTCCTCCTCCTCCTCTTCACAACAACAACAACCTCGCATTCCTTTTTTCTTCGCCAGGCTCAAACGAAATCCATCCAATCCTTCTTTTTCCCTCTCACCAGTCTCACAATCGTAAAGTCCTTTGCGGTCTTTCCACCCGATCTTTTCTATCCAACTCTGTAAGGCAAAACAAAGCAACCATGCCGTCCCCAAATTCCGCGTTCGTGGCTGAGAGCCAATTCACTTTCACTTGCATTGTACCCCACCTCCTCGTCAACACAACGAAAAATCTTTCTCTGCAACGGAAAAGCTTTTCCTTCCTCCCTTCCTTCCATCTCTCTTCCTCTTCCTCTTCCTCTTCCTTGCGGACACATTCAAAAAGCTCTTTGACGTTGAGAAATCCAAAGTTGGTTTCTCTTGCTCTCTCATTCTTCCGTCAACCATTTTGATTGCACATGCACAGATGGCTAACATGTTGCTTCGACAGATCTAAAACAAAAGCTTGCCATCCTTGATTCTCTCGAGATGTCTTGGGACCCTGCACCTGGTGCTGACCAATGGGGAACGGGTGAAGTTGCGGCGACCAGTGGTGGTGGGGAATGGGATACTCCGGCTGTCTCTTCTGAGCAAGCTGGAGCCGGTGGTGCTGGCTTCAGCGGTGGCTGCTTCAACTGTGGTGAAGAAGGGTACGGCTCGGATTCTTTTCAGTCTTACAATTCCCCACTAACTCACTGTTTGATAGCCATGCCAAGGCGGAGTGTCCAAATCCTCCAAAGGCACGTCCATGTTTCAACTGTGGTGAGGAAGGCCACACCAAAGCCGACTGCACCAACCCTGCTGTTGCCCGTGAGTTCACCGGTACCTGTCGCATCTGTGAACAGCAAGGTCATCGCGCAGCAGATTGCCCAACTGCACCACCAAAGCTCTGCAACAATTGCAAGCAGGAAGGTAAACTAATATCTACTGCCTCTCAAACTCTGTGGCAGAAGCTGACTTTCGCGTAGGCCATACGATACTTGATTGCAAGAATCCTCGCAAAGTCGAGCACAACGATGTCGAAGATGTCGAAGCCGAAGTTGCTTGGGCAAATCTGATTAAGCAATCTGAGGAAGGTGATTTCGACGACATGAAGGAGGAAGCCATGAAGTACATCAAGGCCTCTCCAGATGCTACATATCCTCAGCTGGAGAAAGCATTCCGCAGTCAGAACATCCCTATCTACCTCATTGCCATGGAGAAGGAACTGACGCAGACATTCACCAACATGGACTTGCAAGGCAACCTTGACCGCAAGTACTCTGTTTCTTGGCGCAAATCAAGCAAGCATAGTCGTCCCAAGGAGAAGGAGAACTGGCCTGCTACTCCAGAGGAGAACCTCGAGCGCCTTGCCAATGCTGGTCAGCCTGTTGATCGTGGTGTTCCTCTCTGTTCTCGCTGCAACGAGCTTGGTCACACCTCGAAGCATTGCACGGAGGAGGCAGGTGAGCGTGAACGCGTGCAAGTTCAGTGTTTCAACTGTAACGAGATGTAAGTTCTCCTACATTGACCTTTCGTCGAGCATGCTAACTTTGGAACAGTGGCCATCGTGTTCGTGATTGCCCAATCCCTCGTGAAGATAAGTTTGCTTGTCGTAACTGCAAGAAGTCTGGTCATAGTTCCAAGGAGTGTAGGTTGCACAAGATCTCGTATTCAATGGCGCAAGCTAATACCGAACGCAGGCCCAGAACCACGCTCCGCTGAGGGTGTTGAATGCAAGAACTGCAATGAGAGTAGGTTCAACAACACTTTCTCACCTTTTCACCTTACTAACACAACATAGTTGGCCATTTCTCTCGTGACTGTCCAACTGGTGGTGGAGGTGATGGCGGTCTTTGCAGAAACTGCAATCAACCTGGTCACAGAGGTAAGTAACATATCGGCCTCTCGATAGCTGGAGAATGTGCTGATTTTCTCGCTTATAGCCAAGGACTGTACCAATGAGCGCGTCATCATCTGTCGCAACTGTGATGCCGAGGTTAGTTTGATACATTCCATCTCCCGTATCCCAGGTTGAAACAGCTTACTGACTATGAATAGGGTCATACCGGTAAAGAATGCCCAAAGCCTCGTGATTATTCTCGCGTTCAGTGCCAGAACTGCAAGCAAAGTAAGTCAACCTCCGCATCGTCCAAGTCTTTGATTTTTGCAACTTAATAACACTAAATTAGTGGGTCATACCAAGGTTCGCTGCAAGGAGCCTCTCGTCGAGGAAGATGGTGCTGGCGATGCTGCTGGTTACGGTGGCGAAGCCACAGCCGACGCCGGTGGATATGGAGGTGGCGATGCGGCCACCCATGAGTATACTGCCCCAGCTGCTGGTGGCGATGACAACTGGGGTGCTGGCGGTGGCCAAGAGGTTGCAGCCGATGCTGGTTGGTAGACGGCGAGTTGCTCGACTTCTCTCAAGAATGCCACATGCTTGTCTCATACTCCCTGATATAATGAGATGAGCTTTAGGTCTTCCTCAGAAGAAGCACAAAAAAAGAACTCTGTTGTTTACGCGGGTCAATAGGGTGGGGTTTGACCGTGGTACTGGTGATGGTTTTTTCCCTTGGTTTCGATTATTTCTGGATGCTTGCGCTCTTACGAGGCAAGGATACCACCAAAATAGGGATGAGAATAACATGACTGTTATGATGAGACAGGACAAAAGGGAAACTTGCAAAATATATTGCTGCGATTTCGGATTTCAAGATGGTTACTTGAGTACCTAGATATTTGAGATAAAATCGAAAGCTAAATGGCATCATCAAATCCTAGTTTGTATAATGAGGTAGAGTTGATGGTGACTTTTTTGTTGTTGTTGTGATGGCATTGAAATGAGATACTTCTGAATTATTGAAACATTATATCTGCAATGATGCGATAGAAATGTTGGAGCTTGAAGCCTGAAGCTTGGTAAGTAAGGAAAACTACAACTCCATCCAACTTGTAGTAGGGTGGTGAGATGATTCAAAGTTTATCTATCTGGTCTATCTATCTATTAGGCAAAGAAAGAAAGACAGAAAGAAGCAGGATTAGGTTGTTTGGTGGAGGTGAATGGGGTTTGTGTGGAGCTAGATTGTGAAATCTGAATCCAAGGTGGTATTTATTGATTGATGTGAGGAGAGTGAGTGAGATTAGATAGATCTAGCTACTACCTACTATCTTTGAACTCTTTTCTATTCAAGTCCATTGTGTTCTTGCAGGCAGGGGTTGGTTCCTACATTGCACCTCTATCTCTCGCTTCTCGCTTCTCGGTAGCAAGGAGTTCAGCCCTTGAGGAAAGACCGCCTTCTACTTACTTACTTACTTAGCTGTGACGCTCTAGACTTTTTTTTCTTCACGGCTTCATACATAACTCACCTCATCTCACCATTCCACCACCAGCTCCCCCCCCCACCCCTCTTCAAAGTTTCTCAAACGTAGGTTTCCTCTTCTGCAGCCCACTTAAGATCGCATCCCGAACATCCTTCGTCTGAATCGCCGCACTATTCCAAACGCCCGTATACCGCAAACTGTCCGCCAAGCGATTATCCCTCGCATGATTCAACAATTCCTTCGTCCCCTGCACCGCCACGGGACTTTTCTCCGCCAGCAATTTCGCCATCACAAGGGCTCTCCCGAGCGCACTCTCCTTCGTCGACTCGACGTGGCTCACGAACCCGACGCGGAGCGCTTCGTCGGCGCCGAAGACGCGTGCGGAGAGACAGACGTCTTTGACCCAGCTGAAGGAGCCGACGACTTTGGGGAGCCGCGAGAGCGTGCCGATGTCCGCTGCGAGCCCGATGTCGACTTCCTTGACGGCCATCTGCACGTCCGACGTGCAGATGCGGATGTCGGCGCAGGTGGAGATGTCGAGGGAGAGGCCGAGGGAGTAGCCGTGGAGAACACATATTACGGCTGTTTTTTATGGGATTAGCTGAATTGGACTTGCTGAGAAATTTTGGAGGGGGGGGGGGAAACCCATACGTTTCTCGCATTTCTCGACGCTGCTGATGCATGCTTGGAATTCTTCCACGTGCCGTTTGATGGCTTGCGCTCTTCGCGCGACATCGGTTGTCCTTGCGTCCGGTTCGGTTACGGTTAAGATCCCCTCTTGCGCGGCGGCTTCCACGTCTAGACCGGAGGAGAAGGCGCGGTCGCCGGCGCCGGATAGGATTATCGAGCGCACGTCGGGGGCGTGCGAGAGCGTGTCGAAGATGCGGCGGAATTCTAGCCACTAGACTGGGGGGTTGGCGGATGAATGGATGGATGGATGGATGGATGCGGGAGTCGTTTGTGGGTGGAAGATTGCTTACCATGGCTTCGAAGAATGCATTGAGCTTCTCCGGGCGGTTGATTTGGACGTGTGCGACGTATGGTGCTGGATATGTGACGAGGAAATATTGGTAGGTGGATGTTGGGGGGGAGGCCATCTTGGGTCACTGATGCAATTCGTAGGCTTTCTGCTTGCTTGCTTGGTTTTTTCCGATGATCAAGTCGCGAACTTCCAAGGGTTTTTATTGAAAGATTGGTGCAGCTCAAGGTAAACGTGCGATTTTGGAAGCCTTGTAGCGATTGTATATCAAGAAACTTGTTGTGAAGTGAAGTGACGCCTTGATGTGCATCGTCACGTGACTATACTTTAGATTCATAGTTCTATCTTCACGATTCATCAATAGACTCGCGTAAAAGAAAATGCATCGTTGAAAGTTGGGAAGCACGCATGAATCGTAGTCTTTTCGCGGGGTAACCTGTCGAGGGCTCTGTTGTCGGTCGTTCGTTGTCTCTAGATCTGCGAGTATCACAGGCTATACAGAGTTCCATGTTGTGTTGTGGGCGGTTCGACGCAATGTGCTTTTTTCTGTTTTTTTCTCCCTCCCAACAACCCATGCTTTGTGTGCAGTTGCTTATTTTATATTCGAGGAGTCTGTCACTCGTTCGTTATATATTAATTTATAGGGGCATCGCATGGTTCGCGTAGCTTTAGTTTGATCGAAGTCGATTAATCTATGTATTTATGGTCCCCATTTGGCCGTTTAGTCCCCGAATGCTACTCTACTTCTCTCTCCCTTACTCTTCAGCATGAACCCTTGGAAGTTAACACTGATATATATGGAATACTGTACATATGTATGATGAATACATACAGTATTTCCCATGTCAATCGACTTTGAAAATATAGCCGACGAAATGTAATGTATGTATGCCAAGTGGACGGCTGGGCTGAGTAGATCTGACGTCGAACAGTTGTCAATCCTCTGGAGGCCTCGAGTAGGTTCGACCCCGTGTAAGTTCAATGGCAAGAAGCAGATGGACAAATTTGTCTGAATAGTGATCACATCCACAAATTCAAAATCTCACACCACTCTTTTCCTTTTCCTCCTCACAACTTGAAGTCTGCAGGTAGATCGACAAGAATAGACAGCGCTGCAGTGCTAAGGGAAGATCATCAGGAAAAAGATTCGATGAAATCTTGAAATCTTGATCATGATCATATGATGGATGGATGAATGGCTTTCATGGGCAAGGACAAGGGCAAGGGTCAGGGTCAGGGTCAGGGCAAGGGTTCTTTGGGGGGGTTGAGATAATTAGTTGAAAAGAAGAGTTTTTGTCCACCCCTCCTCTTATCATTGGATCGCGGGGGGGAAGGTTTACTTCTTCATCCGTCAATAACTCTACGACGGCTGGCCCGTGGAGTTCTCCGTATACGCAACGCGTCTTCTCATGCAAGACGGAACCTGCCTTTGGGCCTTCTTGAACTCCACTGCCATGCACAAAAGTACCCATCCTCTTATATGATCAATAATACGAACCCAATCATGCTTTGTTTTGATATTCGTCTCCTGGGGTATATCGCATCCTTGACGTTTCGCTTTATTCCGTCGGCTAAGTCCCCTTTCCTTTTTGTTACCCACCACACCGCTTAGTTTCCGAATTCCCTCCTTGCGAAAAACGTTAACTCGCTCATTATAGCTACTCCTCACGCGTATTAGATTTATATTATGGAGCCCGGCAATGGTAAAAGGGAAGGGATGGATGATACGGAGCGGCAACTTACTTCGTTGTTCGGAGATCGTCAGGTAAAGGGTAGGGAGGTAGGTAAGTAGGTAAGTAGGTAGGTAGGTAGCTAGTAGGTAGGTATGTATGTATCGGTACGTACCTATTGATTTCCAGCATCGTTTCATGATGATGCCGTTGATCGTTCATTCGCATCCGCAGCAGGAGCAGAGAGAAGAAGCTGATGATGGTTTTGACTAGGTCCTAGCTATAGGTCTATCGTCCACTAAGCCCCATATCCACTGTCCACTACTGTCACTGTCACTGTCAAGGGAAGATCCACGGACCACGGTCAATCTACTCCTGTCCATATACAACCAATCACTCGACTTCCTTCGCCGTCTATCATGTGTCACCCCCTTGTGTTAGATTCATTCTTATGCTTTAAGTTACTCGAGTTATATTCTCAAATCATCTCAAAGGGGATAAGCTCATCGTCGCCAGTGGGGTCCGTGTCCGTGTCCGTGTCCATGTCTTGTCTTTTTGATCAGAATAACCTTCACCACTTACCTATTCTCAATGCCAAAATCATTCTGTGCCTACCTATACTTGTACCTAATGCCAAAAGGATTCGATTTTGCATTCGCCTATGTACTACCTAATGACACATTAATTGTCTGATAGTCATCGAAGCTTATTAGATCCGTGCATGCCATTTGCAAGTGTACAGCATCATGCAGTGCTCCATCCGCATCGACGTTGCTCCTACCTTTCCGTGGTCTTTTTGAACAATGACCCAATGTAAGCAATGGGTATTTCGTAGCTAGTACACACAGCATATAGAGTCGTGCACCCTGTAGTGTAGCACACAAAGACAACCTTTACATCTTCTATCCCCAGGAATTCTTTTTTTTTCAGTTGGAGCTTATCTATCATACAGACTGCCCCAAATGTTTGAGATCGATGAACAAACGATTCCGTTCATACGAACGCGCCAGGCCCTACTCCTCCTAGATCTGCAGAATGACTTCATCGGAGAAGGAAGCGTGTTGCCCGTCGAAACCCCCCCGAGCTATGTCGACAATATCAGGAATCTCATCGAGCCCTTCCGTCCTTCTGGCGACGTGATATGGATATGCAGTAATGCCTCGGAAGGCGTCTCGAGGGTATTTAACCAGCCGCGGAGTGACAGCGAGGCGATAATAACGAACAAAGAGCTCTCGCAATGTCGACAGGATAAATTGACACCAGAAATTGAGTCTAATCACAAAGGGGCGGAGAGCAAGCTTCCAGTCATCAGCGATGAGGATGACGCAAACGAAGCCTTTTTGACAGCCCACCCCGAAACCAAGGCACATATGCTGAAACCCAATTCGAGAGGTTCAGACATTTCAGATGCATTTGCACCCATCTTCGCGAAAGACCTGGTATTCAACAAAACATACTATTCTGCATTCAAGGATGGGAGTCTGGTCCAAAAATTGCGGGGAAAATTTGTGACGGAGATATACATCGCTGGAGCCCTCACGAACGTCAGTGTGTTTGCCACCGCCATGGATGCTGCTCGCCATGGTTATGCCATAACCATCGTTGAGGATTGTCTGGGGTATAGGAGCAAAGCGAGACATGAAGAGGCCTTGCGTCAGCTCAAAGCCTATGCTGGGTGTGATGTCATAAGCAGCGGAGAACTCATTGAGAGCTTGCAGAAGCAGAAGAAGGTCGCTGAAAGGAGAACGACTTCCAGTAAGAAATCTCGTCCCAAACCCAGAGAACCACAACCCAAGGAATCTCGAAATGCTGGGATTGAGAATCTAATGGGGAACTTAAAGCTAGAAGCAGCAGACCCGCAAGCCACCACCACCGTTATAATCCCATCGGTGGTGGTCACCGAAGACGATTTCGAAACCACTAGCCAATTGTTGCGTGCACAAGTTCGACGAGCGAAACCACCGGCTGAACTTGAAGAAGAGGCTAAGAAGAGAGAAAAGGTAAAGTCGAAAGTGAAGACACGTCGTCGGCATGCTACAAAGCAAGCAGAAGCAGCAGGGCCCTCCATTCAATCGAAAGAAAGGAGTTCAGTGCCTTCTAAAAGCCCATCGCCTGGCTTGTCAGAGTCACCTAATCCAGTTGCTGCAGCGGCTCCTCTACCTAGTCCAAAACCCGACGACAGCGAGCAAGAAAAACCCCAGCAAAAAGCTCCATCAATAAAGGATCCTCCGGGAGGGATACAAAAGAATAAAGATGACTCAGTGAACAACACTCCTGGAATTTGTGAAGGCGATACAACGGTAATCCATGAGCTCCTACCCGAAGAATTGGCAAGTGGGATCTTCGAGAAGATCCGTGATGAGATCCTCTGGCAGAAAATGGCCCACCAAGGTGGTGAAGTACCGAGGCTTGTCGCAGTTCAGGGTCAAATTGAAGAAGATGGTAGTATGCCAATTTACCGTCACCCGGCAGATGAATCACCTACTCTCCTTCCATTCTCGCCCACAGTTGAAATAGTCAAGAGGGTGGTTGAGAAAAGACTCGGTCATCCTCTCAATCACGTCCTGATCCAATTCTACCGAAATGCAAATGATAACATATCTGAGCATAGCGACAAAACCTTGGATATAGTTTCTAATACCTTCATTACCAACGTGAGCTTGGGAGCTCAACGAACGATGGTGTTTCGCAGAAAGAAACCGCCGAAGAGTGCGGAGTGTACAGACTCTCAGCCTGCACCTCGAGAATGTTGTAGAAAACCTCTTCCGCATAACTCCTTGTGCAAGGTGGGCTTGGAGACTAATAGGAAGTGGTTACATGGCATCCGACCAGACAAGAGAATGACGAGTGAGAAGTCTGAAGCCGAGTTGGCATACGATTGCGGGCGTATATCTTTGACTTTCAGACACATTGGGACGTATCTTGACAAGAGTCGACAAAAGATTTGGGGCCAAGGCGCAACTGCAAAAAGGAAACAAGATGCTAAATCAGTCATCAATGGAGATACACCGCAATCCCAGGAAATGCTGCAAGCCTTCGGAAAAGAGAATCATGACAGCAATTTTGATAGGCACGAGATCTACGGCAAAGGGTTTGATGTACTGCACATCTCAAACTCCAAAAAGCTTTTCTTATCAGGAGATTTCATTTCTGACTACCGTGTGAAGTTTTTGCTCAGCGAATACAACATCCCTTGGGTAGAAGCTACCGTCTCACCATCCTTCCACTGGGGAAGAGAAAGCCCTCAAGTTGATGATCCACTCGTGCCTGAAACACCCCCTATCAAATTTATCGACAATGACCCTAGCAAAACCACGGTCGAAGGATGCATGCCAATCATGTTCTATCTCGAAGCACTCTATGGTCCTCAAAAGGACTGCAAATCCCCGGGCCATCTTGCCCGTCATTACACGCGCTTCGAACAAGCCAACACCTTGCTCAAAATCTGGCAAACGGTGCCTTTTAGTGTAAAGCCATTTCGCGTCGAGCTCGCCAAATGGACCGTCTACGCCCAAGAGGCAGAATACATAGCGGGGGATGAAATTGGTCTCGCGGATTTCGCCATCGCACCGGTGTTTGAGCTCGTGAGTAGGGAGTGGGGTGATTGTATGGAGTTTGACCCTTTGGCTAATTACTGGAAGAAAATGATGACGAGGGGAAGCTTTGTGAGAATTCTCCCAAAGGAGAAGGCAGAGGTGCTGAAGAGAGGAGCTAAGTTTTGTACTGTGCAGCAGAAGATCAATGCCCTGGAGAAGGAGAAGCAGAAAGTAGAGGACAGCGAGGACGGTTCTTCTGCTGGGGTAGACAAGGGCAAGGGAAGGGGAAAGGAAATTGAAGTCCTGGTGGATGGAATTGTGAAGTTGTGATGAGAGATTGAGAGACAGATGTTGGAGATGTTGGAGATAACCGAACGTCAGTAGAGAAATGAAATCATCCATAGCATTTATAGCAATATTATGAAGCTTAATATCATGTTTTACTAATACTCTTTCATCTACAAGACTCACGAATGAGCTACGCTAACCACATCCATCCATCCATTACTTCCTGCTCCCTTCTCCCTCCCACACCGTCGTCTCCACCATAAAAGTTCCCTTTCGATCTTTACACCTATTTTCCCACCAAATCAACATCCACAGTCTTGAAATCCTGGAAAACAAAATCACAACTCACCTCCTAAAAAGCCTCTCGACGGGCCGACAAACGATCCTTTGCTCCTCGACCCTCCGAGATTTATCCTTCTGGAGATCACAATTATACTGGAACAGTTCGAGTAGTTGACAGCTCTTGAGGTTTCCGTCGAAGCCTTTGCGGTAGCTGGAGTTGGCGGATCGTGTGGCTTCGGACGGGAGATCGCGGGGCGAGAAGGGGAGGAGGGGTGGAGTCATATTTTTGGGGGAGGGCGAAGGGACGGGAGGAGGAGAGACGAGTGAACAGTTGAAAGAGTGAGATCGCCCAGGATCGGATCGGATAGGATGGAGGGGATCAAATCCAGCGAAGAGATATTGGGGGGTCGGCTATTGATGGAGGTGGAGGAGAGCGAGGAGAGCTTGGAATCGGTATGTTTCTGTTTCTTTCTTTCTTGATTTCTTATCGATAACACATTTGGTCTCTCTTCTATTACCTACCTACCTCTTCTTCAAATTATGGATGCTCGCGCAGTACAAATGACAAATGACAAATGCAGACTATAGCTAACAACAACATGTGCAGCTCTTAGCAACCCTCACAAACACTCTCGCTCCCCATCCTCCCAAAACCCATATCCCTCCTCTTGATGCTCTATGGTCTCAGCAAAATCAACCGAAACTCTCGGTTTCGGGCCGACAACTACCGCTGCTAATCTATATTTTGACAACGCTTCTCAAGGTTGGCAAGAGTGTAGTGTTGATTGATATTCATTCGAGGTTTTCTCCTTCCTTTTTACCGTTTGAGGATGCGGATGCGGATGCGGATGGGGATGATGATCATGCAGAGCGCATCAAGGAAGCGGAGAGAAAGTTGAAGAAATCGGATCTCAAGCATCTGCATATTTTCCGGCCCTCAGTGGAGAATTTGGAAGATACCCTGAAGGGGATAGATGGGTATATGTTGTATGGCGCGCATGGGAGCTATGGGCGGGAGTTTGGGGGGACGATCTTATTTGGGTTTGATGCTAGGGGTGCGGGTGGGGGTGCGGTTGCGAATGTGAGGGGTATGGGAAGGCCGGAGATCATGATGGGGTGGAGGGGGTGGTTGAGTGTTGAGAGGGAAGAGGTGGCGGGGTTTGGGGTGGGTGTTAGTGCAGAGGAGATTTTGGGGGGCAGGGCGGGGAGGGAGGAGGTTATGAGGGGGGTGGGGTGGAGGGGGAGAGGAGAGAACGGCGGCGAGGTTGTATGGAAGTTGGAGTAAGGGTGGAGAGGGCGAAAGGGCGAAAGGGCGAAAGGGCGAAAGGGCTCCCGATGGGATAAGTTAAACAAGGGCCCCTGTCTTTTGCTTCATATCGCAGACTAGGAGTCTGAATGAGGCATGCTACACGTGATGATGGGCTATCATGTTTCTAAGCAATACCAATCATTAGACTGAACATAGTGAATGCCATAACCTGATGGAGCTTGCTACTTGGCTTCACAAATGATGTGTCGGGTATACCATAGAGAGGTTGGGAGTACAATACCGGTGCCTCCATACAGTATGATCCTAAATGTACAGCTTCACAGTCAAACGCCTTGTTTTCGACGCAACATATATCCCAAGCCTCCCGCTTTTGAGGTGTGAGTTTCTCACCAGCGCAAGGCCCATGAAAATGGTTTGGCCAAGAGTATTTTCACTGCATCTCTCATAGCCGCAACCGATGAACCCTGCTTTCGGAATCAATTGAGCCAGTACCCCAAGGTCCCGCCATTCAGCATTTGCACTCCCCCCCCCCTCAACATAGACGCACGCCATCCCCTAAAGCACTTCTCACTACTTCCCAGAGAAAATATGCATGCATTGCCAAAGCATTATCGATATCGGTAATGTACAACTTGCCAATCCATTCCAGCCTCCCAGCATGCAATCTTGCTTCCCTCCATTCCTCTCCCGTCAACCATGCATCCACCAGAACAAAAGCATCCAGTCCAATCTATACCATCCATTTATCTATCCCCGTTCCTTCATGCAGCAGCATTGGCAGCTCTCTGATCCTCCAACCTGGCGTAGAAAGCATCGCGCTTGCGGACAGCGGGGATGTGGTATCCGTACCTATTGTTTTGTCAATATTGTTTTTCTCAACGCCCTTCAAGAAGAGGCGGAGTAGTTTACCAGAAAACATTTCCGAATACGGTTCCCATACCTGGTGGGTGGTGCTGTTAGTTGACTGATTTGCTTCATCCCTACCCCATCCATCCTGCTGCTCCATTCATCCTTCTCTTCGACAATCTCCCAAGACATTTATTCACTACATACCGAGAGCAACGCTAAGGTCAAGAACGAGCCCTCTTCGGAGCATCTACAGCACGCACACAAGTCAGCCATCCCAGCCAATTCAATCTGATTCTCCCCAACTTTCAACGCCTCCCAAATCGAAGCTCCTCACTCCCTTCCACCGCCAGATAAACTTACTCCAGTAATTGGTTTGATCGCCATTGTGTCTATTGGTTTCGAAGGGAGAATGTCTGATTCTGTATCTCTTTTATTCGCTCAGCTCAGTCTTGAGGTTCAAATTCAAATCGCATGATGCATCGATATCCCACGATAGCCGGGACCAATTTTAGCGCGCGCGTGCCTAAGGCACTAAATCTCCACCACCCACCAACTCGAATTCCACACGTGATCAATCCCTCTGATCCCTCTCAATTCACAAGCTCAAATTCACGAAAATTTACCTTTCCCTTCTAATGAACTCGATAGCTCAATTAATTGGATTACGCTACGGCTCTATGAATCGTTCCTCCCACCCCAAAGCAATTCTCAATTGATTTTGTTTTAAAGTTGCGACGAGCGCCGAAAAAGAAACATTACCCAGCACAAAACAACTGCGATCATGGTCCCAGTGCCACCATGCAAGAGATCCACTCCGAATTCCAGCGACGACGATATGGACGAACCGCATCGCAAACGGCAACGCGTGTCGCCCGTGCTCCCGCAAACGCCTCCGCCCGAGCAAGAATTGTGCTATACCGATACGATGGAATCCGCACTCTTCGACAGCGACGTGCGGACGCTGCTGCGCAAGACGATCTGTCAGACCCTGGCTCATGTGGGATTCGATCGGGCGACGGAGGAGGCGCTGGAGGCCATGTGTCTGGAGATCGATACCTGTTTGTATTTCCCCATCCGTGGCTGAACCGGGTCTTGTATTAACGATTTTTCCCACACGCAAGATACTTCGCATCTGCTCGCCCAAGTCACGGCGTCGATGCTGAACGCACGACGAAATGCACCGATACCGCACGATATCACCTACGCGTTCGCTCGCTACCAAATCCCCCTCGCATCCCTAGAACCGCACCTCCGACCTCCGATTTCCGCGCCCAAATTAAAGTTGGAGCTGGAGCCCGCGCCGGAAGAGGATAGGACGAGCAGGGACATTGTGAGGATCTTGGGCGTGGAACTCAATGGGGAGGTGGAGAAAGCACAAAAGCCATATATCCCCAAAGGATTCCCCGCGTTTCCGAGCAAGCACACGTTTAAATGGACGCCCAAGGGAAGTGAGCGCGTGACGGATCCGCGCAAAATCCGCGAAGAGGCTGCAAAGAATGCGAGGATGGGAGAGGAGGCTCTGAGACGCTTGGTGAAGGTGGGAAAGGTGGGCAAAGATAGGGATATGAAGCGGATGGCTGGCAGAGATCCAAGGAGCAAGGAGAGGCATGAGCTCTGGAAACGTGCGATGCTGAGTTTGGCTGGTGGTGATAAGGAAAATCCACATGGTGGGAATGGGAAAGAAAAGATGGGGGAGCTGGCGCTGGATGAGCGTAGTATGGTTGTTAATGCAGAGAAGCAGTACTTTAGAAAGGGCACGCCGACGAAGAGGAAAACACTACATCAACATCAACCGCCTCGTCCCACGGAGGAAGATTTAGTATCATTGGAGCTGTAAGGAGTCAATCATAGAGAAAAGCAACGGATAATAATTTAGCTTGGGCATAGGGATATGGTCCGTATGGAAGGGGTGCATGCACATTCAGCGAGGAGTTCCGGGGCTGAAAATTTGGGGGTCACTTTTCCAGGAGGCGTATAGCACAATGATGGATTGGCTTCTGCTTAAGCATTAGGCATTTCCTTTTATTATATGTAAAAACTTACATGAATCGTTGCGCGCACGCAACTTTACATCTACTTCTACCAAAAAAAGATACACTTTTATGATCCCCCGTGGCAAGATGCACCCGTTGTAACGCCAATTATAGACCTAAACGCCATCGCAATACACCAGGTATATAACAGTCTGTCTGAGCTCAAGGCCAAGCACCCGCATCAATTTCTGTACCCAAATCCCTATCCTCTAAAAATTTCCTACCTCTCAATTCTTCCGGTAGATATTCCTGAACCACTCTCCCCTCCTTATAATTAGGGTTATACTTATACTGATCTCCATAACCCAATTCCTTCATCAACTTGGTAGGTGCATTTCTTAAATGGATAGGGATGCCTAAACTAGCAACGCCGGGTTCCTTCAACGCAGAGAATGCATTGTTTAATCCCCTATATGTTCTCGTACTCTTCGGTGCCAAACACAAAGCTACCGTAGCATGAGCCATTACGATTCGGCATTCAGGCATGCCAATTTTCTCACACGCGGTGTATGTGCTAGTTGCGAGTGTTAGCATTGTGTTGTCGGCTAGTCCAATATCCTCAGATGCTATCACTACCATTCGTCGAGCTATGTATAGAGGATCTTCTCCTGATTGAAGCATTCTTGCGAGGTAGTATAGAGCAGCGTCTGGATCACCACCTCTTACTGACTTGTGGAATGCGGAAATAGTATCATAGTGTTGGTCTCCGGCTCTATCATATACCAGCGTTTTGGTAAGAGAGGCTTTGATGTCTTCTTTGGTGATATTCGGCTGTGTAGATAGACTCATGGCTAGCTCTAGAAGATTCAGGGCTGTCCGAGCATCACCATCAGAGAAAGCAGACAAATACTTTAAAAGATCAGTATCCACAAGATCCGTAGGAGTGTAGTTGGGACCTTCGGTCTTTAAAGCCCTCTGCAATATTTCCAGTATATCATTATCTGTCAACTTCGACAGCGTGAATGTTCGGCATCTAGATAGCAAAGCGTTCTGTACTTTGAAAGACGGATTTTCGGTTGTAGCTCCTATCAAAGTAATCTGCCCACTTTCAACAGGTCCAAGAAACACATCCTGTTGACTCTTCGAAAACCGGTGTATCTCATCACAGAAGATTATAGTCTTTCTCCCAGTAAGACCCAGCTCCCCTCTCGCCTCAGCAAATATCTTCTTCACCTCTCCTACCCCAGAAGATGTACTATTGATCTCGACAAACCGACTTCCCACCATTGCAGCTAGACATCGTGCAATTGTAGTCTTGCCAGTGCCAGCTCCTCCCCATAGTATCATCGATGGAACACGATCTTGTTCAATAAGGCTTCGCAATACTCCTTGTGGTCCAACCAACTCCTGGCCAAATACTTCGTCTAGACTTCGTGGGCGCATTCGCTCAGCCAATGGGGCGGCTTTCTGAAAGGCATTGGTCTTAGTCTTCTTAACTGGCGGATCTACAATATCATTTTCTTCTTCCTTTTCTTCTGTCGCGGCTCCGATATCAAACGATCTCTTCCGGTGAAGCGTGAGGGAGCCACTCGCAGTTCTATCCACTCGTTGATGAACTGTCTGGTTTCCTGTGATATTTCCATTAAGCTGCACTTTCTGCTGAAAACTAGGTTTGGGGCTGGGTTCGATCTTTGGCGTAGAGAAAGACGCGGCCTTCTTGGCCGCAGGAGTTGAGAAGAAGTTTGAGACAGAAGGCTTCTGTGAAGTGGTCCCATTCTGTTGAGTGAGTGGCGGAGAAATGGTATCAATAAAATCTTCACATCCTGAATCAATGTGACTATTAATGTCTTTGGCCTTCACCTGTTTTTCGCAGATGGGGCAAGCAACCATGCTGAGCAATTGTTAGCTGAGCGATTGTTTGTTGTTGAGTAAGAAGAGGATTGTTCCATTACTATTGACATCAAAGTAATTGATTTTTACAAACGCGTTTAAAGTTTGAGAGACGCGCCCATGAAGAAAAGCCCCTGCTGAAAGTAGCGCTAGCTTATTCTTATCTTCTCCTCGGCTGGGCCAAGTTTCACCAAATCCACTCATTCTCACGGAGTAGATGTAACATTTCACACTCACGGCATGATGTTCATAATGTATGGAGATTACTTTTTACGTTGTTTGGATTTTTCATGCCCATGAGCCTTTTGCTATGCCATGTTTTGAAGTACATCCTGCCAAATGACAAGGAACCACAAACCCCGGAAAAGCCATAAAACCTCAAGATGAATGACACACGCCCTTTACACCACCCCTTTACGCTCTCGACATAACACCCCAAGCCCGAATGATGTTGTCTGTGTATCCTGCGAACAAAGTTTGTCCATCTGCGCTCCATGCCAAACTGACACACTCTGGCTCTCTGCTCTTCTTGCCAACAGCTTGGAACTCTGGCTTTAACTCGTCAACCTTGCTCTTCTTCTCCAAATCAAAGATGATGATGCTGCTGGAGGTGGCAGCGCAAAGCCAGTATCTGTTGGGGGAGAAAACGAGGGCGTGGATCTCATCACCAGCGTTCAAGGAGTAAAGGTGCTTAGACTCGTTCAAGTCCCACAGCATGGTGGTTCCGTCCTTTCCTCCGGAGGCGCAAAGGGATCCGTCTGGGGAGATGGTGACAGTGTTGATGTAACCGGTGTGTCCGATGTGGTCGGTTTGCAATCTGCAAGAGCTGAGCTCCCAGACCTAAAAATTGAACATTAGCATTCTGGTTCCAGACAAGTAAATTTGGTACCAAATGAGTTATGCGAAGACAATTTCAGGGCAATGGTGTTAGTTGTCTCATGGCCTGGTCTCCCAAGCTCTGAAGTAGCAAATACTTTTTGTTGCAAAACATCATATAGACTTCGCACAACTCCATTTTTGTAGTGCCGTGAAGGATGAGTATAGCTTACCTTGACAAGCTTGTCCCATCCAGAGGAGACAATGACCGGGTTTTGTGGGTTAGGGCTGAATCTAACGCAAGAAACCCAGTCGGCGTGTCCCTTCTCAGTGATGGTGAACTTGCAGTCACCGAGGGTGTTCCACAACTTAATTGTACGGTCGCGGGACCCGGAGACAATTTGTCTGTTATCGGCAGAGAAAGAAACGGAAAGGACGTCATTGTCGTGTCCAACAAATCGGCGGGTGGTGGTTCCAGTGGCAAGCTCCCAAAGGCGGAGAGTCCTGTCCCAGGAGGCGGAAAGAGCGTAAGCACCATCGGAGGAGATCACCTAGAAATCAAAAAAGTCTTAGCTTTCCATTGCCAATTTGCAGATTGCGCTCATAACTCCAAGCGTCATCAATTTCAAGCAACGTACACAGTCAGAAACGATGTGAGAGTGCCCGTGGAGAGATCTCTTTGGGTAACCATAGGAAGTCTCGTCGCGAGTCAAATTCCAGATGATGAGAGACTTGTCGCGAGAACCAGACAAGAGCATGTTTGGGTTCTCGAGAGAAGTCGCAAGGGAGGTGACCCAGCCGCTGTGGCCCTCGAGGGTGCCCTTGAGGATAAGTTGTTCCGCCATGTTGGAGTTATTGATCTGGTTGACGGGAAAGAATTAGAATCGGGCAACGGTAACAAAGAACTTCTACTCTGGGAAATATTTGAGAAATTTCGTGGTGGTGGGAGATTTACTTAAGCGAGAGGTGGTCCTAGCGCCGTACCAAAAATGGACTCTGACCAAGAATCCGAATCGAAGTTAGATGATTTTGTTCGAACACAACAATTCAAAAACTCGATAATTCATTTTGGTTGATGGCAGGAATATAAGCTCATTGATCTTAAGTGAGAGTTGTTGAATTAAACTGATTGTTTTTCATGTTTATATCCTTAGATTTCAGGCATGTTTTGTTGTAGGGCAAGCTTAGAGGTGACTATACATTTTCTCTACCAATTCATGATGTAGGACGAATAGAATCATGTACGGGTACTTACATCAAGTGTTTAGCTATTGCTAGGTGAGACAAGT
Source organism: Monilinia vaccinii-corymbosi (assembly GCA_017357885.1). NCBI lineage: Eukaryota > Fungi > Ascomycota > Leotiomycetes > Helotiales > Sclerotiniaceae > Monilinia > Monilinia vaccinii-corymbosi. The sequence goes on along the minus strand of CP063407.1, from coordinate 2,954,658 downwards.
GCTCATATCATCATATCACGTCGGATTTGAAGCAGGAGGGCAATTGATTTTATGAGCAAACTTTCTTCAAAGTACTGTCTCACGTGATTATACATTGGCTATCCAACATATCACAGACCTTGGGAGTACCTACAAAATGTCAAGGCAATATGGATGACCATTCATTATCATTACAGCCGTTTCCTGTGTCTAAGCTGCGGCGTCCCTGCCCAGAGCATCATATGGAGTTCCTCCTGAGGTTCCCTTATCTCTAGGGAATCCAGCATCATTTGCGGATTGAGCATTTTCCCTCTGCAGCTTTTGTTCAGCAAGACGACTGGGATCGTTCTTCCCTCCAATTTCCGAGTTAAAGCTGGCATTCTTTGAATCGCTGCTATCAAACCCACCTTCCGTCAAATTCTTCCCTTTTGGTTTGCCATCAGCCTGGTATTGACTGGACACGTAACTCGGAGCCACTCCCGCATTGCTTGTCCCCTTTGGTGCATTGGGATTCCCGGCATCTTTCTGATATGAGCCAGATGCCCCAAGCTTCTTCTCTTCTGCCCAGGCCTCTGTGGCCATTCGTGCTTCAGCATCCGAGGCAGGGTCCAGACGTGCAGCTCCTGATGTATTGGTATTTGCGAATGTGGTATTCGAACCCGCAACACCTAACGGTTCGCCATCACGATTTTCAGCAAAGCCTCCTCCGGATCTTATTGAATCGGCTGCAAGAGAGTCTGATGCTACTGCTCCTGCGCTTTCCTTGATAATCGAGTGTGGATCGTCGACCTGGTAAGAGATGTGTTAGCATCGATAAGAAAAGATAGGAACTGCGAGACAAAGGTTTCACGATATAATTTCATCATGTTGAATTGATCTGCCACTCAAGACATAGTTACAAAAATTTGGTCGAACGGGAGAGAACCATTTACCTTTGTACCGGCAGAAGACATTGTGACGGCGACTTGTTGGGTATCTGTATCGAAACTCTGTATTTGAAAGTTCGAAGTACTATTGTTTCAGGATCTGAAGATTGTTTATTTGGACTCAGTTGGTCCTTGGAAATCCTTTGTCCTATACTTAAATGCACACACAGTTGGCGTTGAGCATGACATCATTCTTAAAGCCAAAGAATTGCATGCAGACTGTACCTTAACCAGTTTGCACTACTCTTTAAACAGGTTTCGGAACTGATCAGGGGTGTTTGTCACGTGTTAACCTTGTCGACCCCAACTGTTGCCCCTAGCTTTTTGGGGTTGCTTTCTCCTCAACCAAGCATACTTTGTGGCAAATAGGCCTTCATTTCTACCATTCCATCATTTTGCAAGGAGCTGAGGAAGTACCAGGAAGAAGGCCCGAAAGGTCGATAGAGAGGGGGGGTGTAGTTGAGTCCCAGAGAATGATACCGGTGACTCGCATTTAGTTTCATCATCTTCCCATACATCAGTGAAGTCTACCTTGACTGACATCAATGAATATCCCACCATCATTGTTATAAATGTCTGGAATTATATGACTTCCGGTTTTTTGAGGGGAGGGGGGCGGGGGAGCTTAGCTGGGGACAGAATTGCAAGAAAGAAGGTTTAAAGGACAAAGCTTTGCTTCGGTTATTGGCCAGCTCCTCTGCACTGGTACTACATTGAATGCATCAGTGATCAGTGGGCCCGTTTGGTATTTAGATTACAATCAGATCTTGAGTTATCCATTCTTCAAAGGGAATTAGGTAGGTAGGCTTTTGAACAGAAGCAGCTCCGCTCCAATCAACAATTAATTATCTGTCAAACTCGATCAAATCCATGCATCACCAAATCCATGATGCATCACAAGCAAGAAGAGTTTGAGACAACATCATCCCATCCCATCCAACCCATCCATCCATGCATACATACAAGCTCTCGTATAAACCACCATCAATCATCCATCCCCATCCCCACACCAAAGAGTACATACACTCGCTCCGTTCACACCTACTTCTTCTCCTTCTCAACGCCTTCCCGCCCAATATTGCTCAAATCCACACCGCCCGCTTCTCTCACACCACTGCCACCCGTAGCCGCCCCCTCCAATCCAGACTGCTGCGCATGACCGGTTGAGGTCTGGGCCGTTACATCCCGGCCCGAACCCACGTTGACCTTGGATGCATCTGCGGAGTTCCAGTCGGAGGCGACGGGGGGATCTTCCGGGAGCGGGAGCTTGGATTGACGCTCGGCGATGAGGTCGGCTTTAGATTGTTGTTCGGGCATTTTATGTGTGTTCTGAAGATTGTTAGAGAGAGAGAGAGAGAGAGAGGATAACTTGGATACTTTTGAAGGAAAGGAAAGGACAAGAAAGCCTTACTCTATGTGGTTTCGAGGTGGAAGAATAGACGGTTGTGAGATTTGTTTGTTTGTGGTATGAGGAGGGGAGAAAGGAGGGTTAAAAAGGTCTTTGTTTTCGAAGCTATATATGTACGAGTATACCCTGCCCTATGACCAAATAATACATATTTTTCCTTCCTTGTTAAGACCAGCCATTGAAGGAATTGAGGGGCTCTCGGAATTGTGATGTAATTATCATTGTCGATCAGGCCAAGCATCTCATTCATGGTGGGGCAAAATTAACCTGACATGACTAAAGAAAGGTACTCGAATTAACGTTACACTTCTTGGTATCATTGATTAATCATCCTTGTAAAACGCCAGATGAAGCCTCCCATCTTAAAATCGTGAACCTTCGACTCCAGCAAATGCTCCTTCATCCGTCTCTACTCGAGTACATGTAGAAGTAATCAAGGAAGCCTTCTATCACTGGCTTCTCCTGCTGGAACATTATTTCCAGTATCAGGGCTGAGATAATCTGCGTCTTCTGCAGCTTCATACTCTGAAATAAGATCGGTTACTACCTCCCTTGCCTCATCAAATTCATTGAGGTTGTCAGCAAACGGAGCAGTTTTCTTGTAACCTTCCATAAAAGCATTGCGCTTGCGCATTCCATCGTACTGCCTTACAATACGTTTAAATAGCTATCGTAGATTAGTGTTTGTGGGGAGATCAATGGCTTTCGACAGGAAACTCACCGTTGCTATACTTGTGTGATTTGCCAGCATGAGTCCACTCACTCTGTGATTCATGGGTATGAATGGACTCTTTTTCGTTAATGCCACTTGAATACTTGCTGGACCCCAGGGGATGAATGTCGCAAGTCGTCGCTCACGAATTCTGAGAAGACTTTTATGAACATCGGTTGGATCGACATCTCCTTGAATCACGTTCAGAATCGATATGTAACAACTCTTCTTGCCTGGAATGGTAGAGACCATGCGGTTCTTTGGCTGCAGAAGTCTTCGCATGACATCTAGAACTGTAGTCTTTCGCACCGTCTTCGCTTGTTCAACATTGTTTCCTGTGAATGGGGTGTAGGCTGTCATCAAAAAGTGGCAACGAGGTGTTGGGATGAGAGAGGCGACTATGCTAACAAGATCGTTGTGCATATATCCTGGATATCTAAGCGTGGTAGTACTGGCCGACATGACAGTAGAAACCTACACACATCAGCAATGCAAATCCCATTCAGGAAAGGATTTAACTGACCAGCTGATTGGTTTGTTGAAATGATGGCTCTTGGACATGTAGTCTATCCGCAGCAATTCTAGATAGTGCTCCGTTATCAAGCACAACTACTGAGTCGGCATTCTGTGTTAATCTTCGCATCGAAAGTAAACTGTTATATGGATGTACAACGACATCGCCAGAATTTGTGGTATCAGGAAATACGGAGTATGTTTGAATAATCTTCTTAGGGAAGCGATCATTCAGCCTTTCAAGTAGAAAAGATCCCAATCCAGAACCAGTACCACCTGCAATAGAATGCAACATCATGAAGCCCTACTCAGGTTAGCTTCAACGCTTGTATACCGTGATCGGTTGGTTACCTACTTCGAGCGAGTCACTACCATCCGCCTCTCGATCAAGCATTTCCATAATTTCTTCATGTACGGATTCGCCTGTTTGATATCCATCTCCCCAGTTGTTTGCGGCACCCGAACCATTCTTGCCAACAAAAAAGTTCTCCGGGTTGTAAATATTTCTGTACGGGCCAGTTTGGATACCATTGAGAACCTAAGTAACGACAAATTAACACCCCAGTGGCCCAAACACACAGTGTCACAGCCCAAGAAGCACATACACGAGGCTCCAAGTCAATCAAGATGGCTCGAGGGATATATCGTGTGTCGTCTGACTGGTAGAAGAAGACATCCTTTCTATCCCCTCCCTCAGTTGCAAATTCCTCAAGATTACCATCCTGACTTATGCCATGTTCCTGGCATAACTGCTGCCAGAATTGACTACCAACTGCCATATATCCCCATTAGAATTCCCTCCATTTCGCAGAACCAAATGAGGGGTTTACTGACTGCTGTTGCCGCACTGGCCGGCCTGGACCGTGATTATTTCTCTGTAATAAAAACTATATTAGAAACCACAATGTGAATGTGTGGAAAGGGAAAGAACTGAGGTACCTTGGCATTACTGCAGCATCCAAAGAATCTTATAATATCCTATACCAGAGGTTCTAGAAATTGTCTATGTCTAGATCATGACTGTGTTGCTTGGCGACGCGTGAATAAAGTTTGGCGCTAATTATCGCGATGTTGATGAAAATGATTGGACAAGGGCTTGAAGGGAACTTTTGTCAATGAATATCAAAGCTCACATTCAATAGCTTGAGCTTACACTTTTGAACAACAAATCGCATAATTATTAGTCTTCTGCCATTGTCGGATACGTACGATCGAGGGCAAGATGCCTGGCTTTGACTATTCCTCAAGTCCTCCTTCAACACCAAACCGAAGTACCAACAGTAGATTGAGTTTTGGAGCTTCAAACAATCCATCGACCACGCCAGCTGGAGCTCCTGCTTCATCTGCCGGTTCCTATACCCCTGCTGGACCAGCGCCATCATCATTTCTTGAAAGCACGATGCGAAGCCCAACCCCAATCAAGTCAGCATCTGGATATTCGGAGTATTCACAGCAATCAGACTTCAGCCACTCTCAATCGGATTATGGCCATTCTGAGCTTCAAAGTCCACAGTTTTCTTCTCCCCTCTTCACGCGACCAGTCTCAAAACCAGAAAGAACAGTATTTGGCAACAAATCTCAAAAGTCGCAAAGGAGCTTACGATCGCCATCGGGAAGTGAAGAGGAAGAGGAAGAGGAAGAGGGAGAGGGAGAGGGAGAGGGAGAGGGAGAGGAGGAGGAGGAGGAGGAGGAGGAGGAGGAGGAGGAGGAGGAGGAGGAGGAGGAGGAGGAGGAAGAAGAAGAAGAAGATGATGATGATGATGAGAATACCGGATTTGATACAAAGACCCGCAAGCGATACGCAGATTCATACGATGACGACCAAGAAATGGGGAGTGAAGATGGCAACTACGAGGAAGAAGACATGAAAGATTATCGATCCGAGCCGCGAGTAACCCGCAATATATTCAATCAGCATGGCAATTCAGTCCGTTTCGCCAGTACAGATGAAGGCATGCGACAGAGTGAGGGACATGAACTGATAAACTTTAGAGGATCTTTGGCGCAATCAAAGGGGGTAAAGGTACCAACTTCTGATTTTGCTAGGATAGCCAAATCTTTATCTCAGAGTCAGGGAATTCCTGCTGTGGACGAAGAGGACGATTTGATATTGAGAACGGAGGCAATAATCACAAAACTCTACGAGCAGGGTGTAGGAACAGCGGATGATGAGGGAAAACTCCAACGTGCTTTAACACTTATACCCTGCGAGTTAACCGCACTTTGGCAGGAGTACAGCGATCGAAGCGTCATCTACAATACGCGGCAGCATCCTTCTCTTATCGGCCCAGGTCCTGCAGCCTCAGAATTTGCAAAGGCTAACTTCCTGGCTCATCTCGCATTGCAAATTCATCACTCTAAGCCTGTGGAAAGGGGATTTGGAACTATGGTCAAACCCCTTTCCCAAATTATGATAGATTGGCTACAGTTTTATCATGATCCATTTTCACGTCAGGCTCAAGATATTCTAGGCTCCAGACCGAGCCCAGCTTCTCACCCCTTATTTTGGACCTCCGTCCTTAACAACATCGTTCGTGGTAAAGTTTTATCTGTCATCAATTGCCTCAGAAGCGCCGGTTGGAAATACTCATGGTCTGACCCAGACGATTTGGACTCTCAAGGCGGAGCAGATGGCTTTACTGGGGTAGCCTTGCAGAACGTGGAGAAAGTAACAGAAGATGCGATTAATGTCCTCTCTCTATGCCCTGCAGTAAATGGAGATTGGAACATTCAAGGGAATGACTGGAAACTATTTCGACTTCGGATATCACAGGCCACGGAAGACTTGAAGGAATTTGCTGAAGGGGGTGCTCACCGTGCGTCAGAAGTGTTTTGTCGGCCCTCTTTGAAAAGCGGTCGAGGTGAAGATTATAGTAGCCTTGCAAAGAAAGCCGCAAGCAAGGTACCGTGGAATATTTACCAGAATCTTCTCACAGTTTACAGTGTGGTTATGGGAGAATCCATTCCTATTATTGAAAACTCTCAGGATTGGTGTGAAGCAACGATCGGTTTGCTTTTATGGCATGATGAGGAGAAAGACGACAGACGTTTTGCTCCTGGCAGGTCAATGAATAGTCTTCGCGCTTCTGCCACTAATTTCGAGTCAGAAAATGATCTTCGAAAACTTCGACGATCCTTTGAGGTCGCAGCTGCTAGCAATACTGACTTCCATGTCAATAGCAATGATATGGTTGAGGTGGGACTAGCCTGTCTCTTTCAAGGAGACACGGAATCTCTCATCTGCATTTTGCGTGCTTGGTCCGGACCTGTGTCTTCAGCTTTAGCCGAAGTTGCATCATTGGCTGGATGGCTTCCTCGCACCGAACCTCAAGGGCTACTCGCAGCAGGCGAACTTGATCAAGAAGATCTTGATCTTATCAATTTTGGCGGATTTGCTGTAAAAGATGGCGTAAAAGATCTAACTCTTATTACGTATGCAAGGTCCTTACAAGAGGTGCCGGGATTTTCTACAGTGATTGGAAACACTGAAGTATCAAAGGAAGGCTGGGAATTGGCCATCGCTGTGCTGGGTAGACTCGACTCAGAAAAGCGATCTGTGGAGATGGTGGAAGAAATTATGAGAACGGTCAAGCTTGATGGTGCTGGGATCGTCGATAAACTTTGGCGATTGCTCAATGATCTTGGCATGAGTTCTCAAGCTGAGGCCATCGCAATGGTATTTGTTTTCTGGTCTTTCCATATCTTTCTTCAGTATCAGCTAACAGTCTGTAGTCATATGCCGACTCACTTGCCCGAGACAATATTTCACCTGGAGAAGCCTTGTGGTATTATGCTTTAGCTCATAATTCCGCCAAGGTCAAGGATGTTCTTGACACTCTCATTCAATTATGTCTAGTCTATTCCACAGCTTATCCTCCAGAGGCCGAACTGGATGACCACTTACAGCGCCTCATCTCATCGCCAAAGAATGCTCTAGATGAAATGTCTAGCATGGATCTCGAAGCAGCAGAACTTGTTCACACTTCATTGAGCGGTTACGCAACACTTCGTAGATTTTACAGCCTCAGAGATCAAGAAGTCACGTTATCACCAGGTTCTAAACCATCATTGGGTGCCATCGCTAGAAGATCAGAAGCAGCCAATGCTCTTATAGCACTGATCGTTAGTTCTGGCGATAGTATCCGTGGTGGAATTTACGACGAAGATCGTGTAACCGTCATACCCGTTCATTATATACTCGCACTGCTAGGTGAAGCCATGCCCTTTGTCAATCAAGCAGATTCCCTCCTTAACACCGCCCAAATTGACATACTCCTTCGCACCATCGAAGATATCCAAGGTATTGGCCCACGCATCTACTCGGTCTGCAAAGACTTCCTTGAAACCGTCATCAAAAGTGCCTCGGGTCTCAAAGGCTCTACCCCTATGGACTTACTAAGCCAATCGGGCTCAGGTACCAGTGGGAGTTTCTCCATGGTAGGTAGCTCGATGATGGCATCACAATTCCATAAATCGGTTACAGCAAGTGCATTATTGAATAAAGAGAATATTAAGAGAGGGTGGGATTGGAGAAAGGGAATTAGGTCGGGTATGACGGCGGATGATATTTTAAGGATATTGCGATTGGGGTTAGCGAAGGATCTGGCGAGGGCTTGGTTAGAGGAGACGGATGATGGGTTTTGGGGTTGAGGATGAGAATTAGAACGAGGACAGGAGATGATGGAATGAATAGCATGTAAGATCATTTGTGCATGTGCATATTTGCATGTATGGCGAAATTCCGGAATGGCGCTGAGGCGTTTTATATTATTTCATGTAGTTGGGGGGGGGGGATACGAATCGCGCATTGAGATGATAGCAACCTAGGGTTATGGTAGGCAGGCTAGTTGGCGCCGTTCAATTCAATGCATTAGTGCATAGTTTTATACGCATCGGCCAGGCAGCGCTGTATCATAACACACCGTGGAGTGCGTTGTATGTTATGCGTTATGCGTCTATCTGAAGGAAAAGAGAAAATATTCAGAATCTGAGGTAGGTATGTTGGTAGGAAGAATGGAATTCAAAAGTCTTGATACCCAACCCACCCACCCAGTCTTCTTTGGGGGCGGGCGGGGAGTTCTTGGGTTTTACATATATACTCTCTTTCTCTCTTTTTCATATACGTATGATACATACATACACATTGACATTTATCTTTTATCTTTTATCAAACATATATATTATATATATATGTCTACTCACTGCAAATGCAAATGCAAATGTAAAGTTCATAGTTGTATGTTATATATCTCTACGAAATTATAAAGTTACAAAGTTACAAAGTATCTTGTTCGATTCTTTCTTGTTGGTTACAGTACAAATATATACATATACATATCATATTATGTTATGTTTTATATGTATAGCCTGAGTAGGTATAGATTTTCTTTGCATTTGAATGGATGGATGGATGGATGGATGGGCCGCTTGCTTTCGGGGCTTGGTTAATTATAATCATTGGATTGTCGAGATGAATATCCTCTTCTGTTCTTTTGTTCTTTTGCTTTTGCTTCAAGTTAGACTCAATATTGAGCTGAGCTGACCGGCCATCCTTCCTCTTCGACGTCTTGCACGCATGTTATGTTGTTTCCCAAGTGTGTATGTATGTATGCTAATCATTATCGTTGTTGTTATCATTATCTTCTTCTTCGTCATCATCAAATATCCCGTCTAAAATCCATCAACCTTAATTCCCCTCTCCCTTTCCCCCGCCAGCCTCTCCTGATTATGCTTCACCCACCACCCATGCGACTCATTCTTCCCCACGAAATTTCCCTGCGCGTCCATCTCATCCCACGGTTTCGGCGCCAACAAGTAATGGATATTCTTCACGCATTCGTCCCTCCAGATCTGGGAGTGCACGCCCTCCCACCGCATCGTCTTCAGCGCGTTGTAGGTGTATGGCAGGGGGACCCAGCGATCCTTGAAGAGATCCGAGAGGAGCGATTGGTCTGCAAAATCCATGTTGATGGCTGCGTCGGAGGAGAGGTGGTTGAGGATCGCGTTGTAGATTCCGGATGAGGGGTTGACGACTTGGAGGCCGCCGTTCATGAAGCCGAGGGGGGACATGTTGGGTGGTGGGCCGGTCGTTTGCGCTGTGTCGGGCGTGGAGTGTTGGGATGTGAAGGCGCAGTTTTCGGGGATCCTGTGGGGGGGGGGTTTGTTAGGATGTGGGGATGGGGGGGAGGGGGAGATGATCATCATTATGAATATTATGAATATAGACATAATTATCAACAAACATACCAATCCGCAGGATAATGTTTCTTCCTCAACGGATTACACACACAGGCGTGACCGGCGGCAAAAACTCGGTCGCCCTTCCCGGCCACCTCTGGGCCATCCAGGTGCAGGTCCATCAGCTCGTCCATGTTCTGCAGCACCAACATGTCGCTGTCGAGCTGCACGACTCGATCGTATTCGACCAGGCTGAAGGGCGCGAGCTTGGACCAGCAATCGTAGAAGCGGGGGTCGTTGGAATAATCCTTGCCGCCGTTCTTGGGGAGCAGGTATTCGATGCGCTGTTTGGGGATGCCGCGGGCTTCGAGCGCGGCGTGGCCCGAGGGGGGGAAGGCGTCGGTGTAGAGGGCTACGAGGGGGTATTTGGAATGGTTCTTTTTGAGGGAGTAGTCGAGGGTGAGGAGCCCGGAGAGGTAGGATGTATTGGTTATGAGGGTTGTCCAGACTGAGGGGGTGGAGGAGTTAGTCTTCTCATTCTTTTTCTTTTTGATGGGATGGGATCGATCTATCCTCCAAGTAGAATACATGAAACGAATACCACACATACCCTTCTTAGACTCAGTAACTCGTTTGGAGGACGTCATTTTCCTGAAATGATATGTATGTATGAGAGTGGATGAGTTGAAAGCAAGAACAGTTTATTATATCTAAGCACACAAGGGAAGAGAAATGAGAGTCATGTTTTAGATGATTAATATTGATCCGATAGAACCACCGCAGCCGCAGCCGATATAAAGACGAGCGAGCATTATCAGCAGAATAGAGAAGGCAAGGTAGAAATTATCCATATGATAGATAGATACCTAATTCGCTATAATGCTTTATAGATATATCACATATATATATATCAGCAAGCCAGTTCCGTGAAGTCGTGTTCTCATCTCATCTATATTAAACATAGCCCAAATATAAACTAATTTAAGGTTAATTAAAGGTTAAAAAACAAGTCGGATGAACTAGTCAGACGCATTATATTCCCATTAATCCATCCATCCATCCAATAAGATATGGAGCTTTCTTTGTTCCTGATATTAAACAACAGGAAAAAGAAATATAAGAATTAAGATAAGGTTAAGGTAGGTTAAGGCTAACCAACCAAGGCTTAGCTAAACTCAAACTCAATCCAATCAAGCTCAGTCAAGCTTAGCTCAGTCAAGCTCAGGCGATAAATTGTGGCAATGCTTGTACGTCACGTGCTGTGCTCGCTTGCGGAAGGCTGCTGCTACGTATCGGACCATCCACGGATTAATTACAATTCAATCTATCGATCAATTTCAAGATCAACTCGTCATCCATTGTTATTTTATTTTGCGATTCCTTGACGTCTTGGATTTACTACCAACTTTGCCTATAGATAGATAACCTTGTTCAGATTAATATATATATACATATATCTAAATTCAAAATACATTTCCTCCCCTCAGTTAACGTTGCATCTACTTTTGATATGATTTAGGTTAATCTTCGCTCGCCACTGCAAGAATCAAGGTTGCGTATACGCGTGTGATTGCACTCGAAACCGCACCCATGGCGACCGCTGAATCTACTGCCGTGTCAAGCTTGCAGATGGGAGAGGGTAGGGGAACGGGAGTGGGAAAGGGAAAGAAGAGAGAGGCGAAGAATTATCGAGGTTTTGTTGCGGGCGTGTTTTCGGGGGTGTCGAAACTTACTGGTATGTGGTGCATGGGAATGTTCAATTGGGGTCTCTCTTGACTTGGAGAAGAAATTCAAATGCTAATCATATCCTCTCAAACAGTGGGTCATCCATTCGATACCATCAAAGTTCGTCTTCAAACCTCCACCGCAGCCCAATTCGACGGTCCTCTTCAATGTCTTCTCCTCACTCTCCGTAATGAAGGCTTCACTGGTCTTTACAAAGGCGCCACTCCCCCCTTGGTCGGATGGATGTTCATGGACAGCATAATGCTGGGCTCCCTAACCTTCTACCGGAAACTCCTCCACCAAACCCTCTTCTCTGCCGACCGCATGGCCGCCACCCCATCCAGTCTCGCGCGTCCCGATACCCCTCTCACGCATTCTCAAATCCACAAACTCCCCTCTCTAGGCCACGCCATGGCAGGCGTCATGGCAGGCGCAACCGTAAGTTTCATTGCCGCCCCGGTCGAACACGTCAAAGCGCGCTTGCAAATCCAATACTCGAGTAAGAAATCCGAGCGTTTATACAGCGGTCCCATTGACTGCGCACGGAAGATCTATCGATATCATGGGATTGCAGGGTTATATCATGGTCTCGGCGCTACTCTCTTCTTCCGTTCTTTCTTCTTCTTCTGGTGGGGTTCCTACGATGTCTTCACGCGTCTCCTCTCGACACGCACCAATCTTAGCACGCCCGCCGTTAACTTCTGGGCCGGCGGTCTCTCCGCACAGGTCTTTTGGATGACGAGTTACCCGAGTGATGTGGTAAAACAGCGCATCATGACGGATCCATTAGCAGGGGGGTTGGGGGATGGGGTGAGAAGATTTCCCAATTGGAAGAGTGCGGCGAGGGAGGTTTATCGGGAGAATGGGTGGAAGGGGTATTGGAGGGGCTTCTTACCGTGTTTCTTAAGGGCATTCCCGGCGAATGCCGTAGCGCTTGTTGTGTTTGAGGGCGTTATGAGGGCGTTGCCGTGAGATGGTTGAGAGGGCCGGGGGGTGTAAGATATTGCACAAGTGAAAAGAGCATGTGTGTGGTGTTGATATATTAGAGCTCCCTTGCATGATGGGATGGAGTCGGTAAATGTAAGGAAATGGACGAAAATGCAACGCAACGAAAAGTCCTCGAAGGATATGGAATAGGAGATGTAATCATGATTTTACGGGTTGATGGTACGGAGTATAGATGGAATAGATAGGTGGCTCGAGGCTTTATATTGTGATATCAGATACGTACGCTTGATACTAAGAATCTTGGGCATTAAATTCAAGTCGATATTTGGGGTTATTAGGGTTTATTAGGGGAGATGAATGGATGGGTGGATGGACGGATAGAGGTTCATATGAGTATATGAGTATAAATGAGAAGGGGGATGAGAAAGGAGGAAAGGAGAAAAGAATAACTGATTGATTTGATTTAAAATTTCATTCATTAGAACAAGGAGGCGAGAAGGAGGGAGATGAGATAAGAAGATAAAAAAGATAATCATTATCAAAAATCCAAGTCACCACCCACCAATAAAAAGACTCCCTCCCTCCCTCCCATCCCATCATCATCATCATCATCCATCAATCCATCAATCCATCAATCCTCACTCAATCTTTCAGGAAATACTATCATATAATATCCTACATGGATTCTGACATTTCTCATTTCTCATTTCTCTCGTATCATATCATATCATATACAACCACCCCCCTCCTACAAATCCAACGTAGCACCCGCAGTCCCCACAACCGCCGCCACCACATTCGCACTCCCCAACAAGGAATACGCGTAGGGAACCGACGATGCGTTTAGTGTTCCTATGGGCGCCGTGTTGTTGTAGCCTCCGAGATCGTTGTCGAATGCGTTTGCATATCTGTGTGGGGGTTAGTGGTGAGGGTGGTGAGAGGACGAGGGAGGAAGATGGACGTCTCGGGCAGCACCTGAGAAAGATTAAGGAAAAAGAAGAAGAAAGCACACATACCCAGTATCATCACTATACAGCGCCGCAATCGGGCGGCTCACATTCCGAAAAACATTGCTCTGCACCAGGATCTGCGCGCCATCGCGGGTATCGATGCCGGTACTGGCGTTCACAAAGTAGCTATTGTAGACGTGGCCGGTGCCGAAGCGGAACGAGGGCGTGCGGGAGCCGACGTTGGACCAGTAGTTGTCGTGTTGAGTGACGGTCAGGTGGCCCGTGTCTTCGGCGCCGTTCTTGTCCGAGTGGCCGATGAGAGAGACTTTGTAGTGGTCGTGGAGGTGCGAGTTGGAGACCGTGACCCAGTCTGCGGCGTGCGTGATGTCGATTAGGCCGTCGTAGTAATCTTTGCCATGGTCGCGGTCGGAGGATACGTCGCTGGGGAGGGGGTTAGTTGGGTTTTCGGTACGGAGAGAGAGAGAGACGAACACATGATCGATCCAGACATTCTTCGAAGCTTGCACCCCAATCGCATCACCGTTGCTGGCAAGTACTTTCTGAATAATGAGATTTCGCACAATGACGTTTGTGGATTTTCTAATGAAAAGACCGACTCCGACCAGTGCTAGGAATCACAAATATTAGATTTTCCTTCCCGCCATGTCGGATGAAGAGGGGTGACGTACTTGCTCCCTTCTTTCCCACAATCGTCTTGTTGGATCCAACGCGAACTTTGACAGAGCCGGTGATGTTACCAGATACAACGATGACTCTTGGCACCTCATCCTTGGTCACGGCCTCTGTGAATTGCGCAAGTGTGGAGACGGTGGTCGTTGCGCCATCTCGTCCTCCAGTGGTCCTGAAGATGTGTGTGTTAGGACACTCGAAGGTGCATCTCGTGCAAGATCGATCACTCACCCTCCATTCTGAGTTGCATAACCAGTGGTGGCAATATCAGTGATGCTAGCTCTCTTTGCGACATTGGCACGCTCAACCACATCTCCTTTTTCGGTTGGTGTTGGGGCAGCCGAGGCGAGCTGCGCGAGAAGCACAAGGCCTGAGGAGAGAATGGAAAGCTTCATCTCGAATATTCAGGAGTGGAATGTGGCGATGGAGAAATCTGCTGTTTCGAGAAGGACGATTGTAGCGCTTCCAACTTCTTCTTCACTGTTTTTGCCTTGGAGTTGTGAAGAAGAGGAATCTGGTCAAGGTCTCCTTTCTTTATATACCCTCAGTTACCCATCCCTTCCACCTTCCAGCCCACACCGTTAGACGGGGCTCGATATCGTTTCGCCTTGATGCAAGCAATTGCAGAAT